>JAVTVY010033880.1:0-14879 GCA_036873755.1 Hanleya hanleyi
CCTAAAATGCCCACTTTCGTTACTACTCGTACTGATGACGTTACCGATGACGTCACAGGTGACGCGGACATCCCTCAAATCGGGAGGTACACCCCGAGAGCTACAACATGACACTTCCCTAGACACATTCGGACCAAAGATGGTCCCTCTCTACCCCAAATACCTTCCTTCACTGCCCCAAAATGCCCACTTTCGCTACTACTCGTACTGATGACGCCACTGATGACGTCACAGGTGACGTGGGCAGCCCTCAAATCGGGGTCTACACCCAGAGAGCTACAAGATGACACCTCCCACGACGCATTCGGACCAAGGATGGCCCATCTCTACCCCAAATATCATCCTTCAGTGCCCTAAAATGCCCACTTTCGCTACTACTCGTACTGATGACGTCACCGATGACATCACAGGTGACGTGGGCAGCCCTCAAATCGGGATCTACACCCCGAGAGCTACAAGATGACACCTTCCAGGACGCATTCGGACCAAGGATGGTCCATCTCGACCCCCAATACCTTCCTGTACTGCCCCAAAATGGCAACTTTACTTACTACAACCAACTGCGCATGCGTAGATTGACGCGACTTGCACTTACAAACACACCATTCTGACTCTAACCCACACAAGCTTCACTTTGACACCTTCCACGACCCATTCGGACCCATAGCGGTCCATCTCTACCCCAAACACACACCCACATACCCCCCCCAAAATGCCTGCTTTCTATACTACGGCCAGACTGCGCATGCGCAGACTATTGAAAACGGACGAGCCATTAGTCCAGTCGGATGCTCCTCCACGAGAGCTTCAAAATAAGACCTCATACGACATCATAGGATCATTAGGGGCTCACCTAGACCCCAAAACGTCCACCCCGTATGGGCCTATACCCCCATAGCCATGCAGTATAGGCCTATGGGCCTACCCAGGCCTCAGTGAACTTTTCCAAAAATTTCACCGTTTCGCTCCGAGACCCTTCCCATCGTGTTCTAAATGACTAGACGTGAAAAACAAATCCAAACAGCCCATATCACAATGAACGTGTGTGAATTTCCAAGGTTGAACCTATATCCCCATATAGCCAGCCTATAGGCCTATATACAGGCCTACCCGGTACTTTTCCCAAAAATTTCACCGATTCGCTCCGGGACCCTTCCCATTGTCATTTTCTTGGCGAGACGAGAAAAACGAGACCCCACAAGCCATAGTAAAGCCCACAAAAAATTTGACCACCCCTCCCCCCATACAAGCATTTTCCCTTATATTGTATAATACAGACCCCTATTGTAGGGGTAAAGTCCGTGTTCCGCTTTTTATATTTTCGGAAAATAATCCTAATTTTATATGCACCCACCCCATTGACTGTATAGGCAGGCCCCAATAAGCCCGGGGACCGATATTAGCCCTTTTGGCTAGAGTTGATAGGTGTTTTCCCCTATTTTAGGGGTAAAGTCCGTATTCCGCTTTTTATAGTTTCGGGAAAAAATCCTAATTTTACATGCACCCACCCCATTGACTGGATAGGCAGGCCCCAATAAGCCCGGGACCGATATTAGCCCTTTTGGCTAGGGTTGATAGGTGTTTTCCCCTATTTTAGGGGTAAAGTCCGTATTCCGCTTTTTATAGTTTCGGGGAAAAATCCTAATTTTACATGCACCCACCCCATTGACTGGATAGGCAGGCCCCGATAAGCCCGGGGACCGATATTAGCCCTTTTGGCTAGGGTTGATAGGGGTTTTCCCCTATTTTAGGGTTAAAGTCCGTGTTCCGCTTTTTATAGTTTCGGGAAAAAATCCTAATTTTACATGCACCCACCCCATTGACTTGATAGGCAGGTCCCAATAAGCCCGGGGACCGATATTAGCCCTTTTGGCTAGGGTTGATAGGTGTTTTCCCCTATTTTAGGGGTAAAGTCCGTGTTCCGCTTTTTATAGTTTCGGGAAAAATCCTAATTTTACATACACCCACCCATGACTGGATGCCCCTTCACGAATGCTTCACTTTGATACCTCACTCGACCCAATCGGACCATGCAGCGTATTTGAAGTCTGGGGACTACTTTTTCTCCGCGGAAGCTATTTCCCGCGACCGCATCACCACCAGACCGCACAACCGCGGAAGAATACATGCCCAGGGGCCCTTTGCCGGAACTATAGTGACCCGGAGTTACCTCCCCCCCCTAGATTGGAACTCTTCTGTGTTGAAGGTAGTTTTCCTCTCCAACGATCACATGATCGTCACGTGATCAAGTTCCACCTCAAATTTTACCCGGGGAACAATTAATGAGGTCAATGTGGCTTTAAATCATTTTTATATACTACTTACGAGATACAAGCGTCTAGTCCGTCATTCATAATTCACCCGTCGTCCATTAAAGAATATCCGCGTCCATAATCCAAAGACCTATTCCATATCCATATAACAGTATTAGCACCAAATTCAAAAAGACAATCATAGTATACATAAACATAGGCTAGTTTCCTGCAAGAGAGAAGCGGTCAACAGTTTTCAATGATGCCAACAAGACATCATGATGTTCCAAAAATATAAAATCCGTATCGCTGATCAGTATTCTTAATCCATAATAATCGTTGTAAAGTATCTCAGTCACGCTTTGATTGTGACTGTTCATATGAGCACCATGAGAATCTTGAAGTACATGGGTTCATACGTTGGGTTCAGGCTTGCGTTGTTGTTGTTGTTGTTCTTCCTCTTCTTCTTGTGACTTTGAAATACGCATGCGCTATTAGAGTGTGATCTCTGCCACACTTTGCAACCTTTTGAGATATTTCGTGGAATGAAGTATTTGCTTCGTTGATTTCCGTTCAAACGTCAATTCTCTTACGTCAAGACATAGGAAACTACTATTCAGTCGCCTTAAAGCTGACGATTGATATCATCAGGTGTGTACGTACTTAATATATCCATCCATCTAGGTCAATCATTACCAGCATGTTTCAATGATATACAAGAGTACTAAACTGTCAATTTTGTCACCAATTTCTTGTTGCCATCAGCTATTTGTTCTTCGACAATGGCCCTATTTTCATACCACCAAAGTCAAGGGATTCTCAGTGCTTTGCACGGTTCATGTTTGATTTGTAAAACTCAACAGCTGAACCGAGTGTTTTTAAACTTGGCATACACGATACTTGGACCAAGACATCCCTAACGCGATCAATGGACTTCGTCTGTCAATTCAGTATAGACGGCACTGACCAGTCAAAATCGTCGAATTTTGACTGGGGAAAGTGAAAATATATATGTGGTATCTGACCTATGACACAATACCAAAAATTGGTGGTTCGAAGTCGAAAATTACTTTCCCCCGCATGAAAACGCTAGCAGTTGGCACTGTATTCTACAACAAATATTGGAACATCAGTGAATCAGTGAATGCTATGTGTTAAGACGTTTTTGGTTGTGATAATCCTAATATTCAGATGACAATAAGATCATCTTTTATTTTCTAACGTAGCTGAATAAGTGCTCATGGAATACGCAGACGACCCCACCGATTGTATATCTTTCAATGTATCACTGCCACAGCCGCAAGTTTTGACTACAATGTAGTCACTTCTCACTTGTTTTTTTTGTAAATTTAGTCCAGATCTTTTGTGTGAAATTTTATGTTTCTCCAGTCTTAGAAAACTTAGCAAAATGATTGGACTAACTTTGAGCATTAGTAGCTCAGGAACCAGGGTGTAATTTGAAAGATGAACCTCTGCTATTTTCTCGACTGTTAGTTTATAGGAGTCTTGACTAATTTCAAATTCATATGATGAATAATTGTCCAGAAACAAAAGGTTTTCTACAGTTTCTTTATCAAATAAGTAGAATTAAAACGATCAACAGATTAGACGCTATTAACTGATAGCGATTCCCACCCCGCACTGATTGCGTGTTACAAGTGTGAAAAGCCACCGTGTATATCAGGCGAAAACTGCCGCACATAACAAGATTTTAAATGCTAACATTTCATCTAAGCAAATATTATTCACCAAAATGATCTCACCTAGAGAAAGAATCGATATAGTACTTTAGGAATGTTTAATATAGTATTTTTTCCAATCTAAATAAAATTAAACCCTATCTGCTCACCCATTTGGATATGTCGCGACATATACGATTGTTGGGCATTGATAGGATTTAATTTATTAAGATTGTTTCTCTAGATTTGGATCGCCATCTGGGAGGGAGCTTGGTTTAATGTCACAGTGGATCGCCATCTGGGAGGGAGCTTGGTTTAATGTCACATTGGATCGCCATCTGGGAGGGAGCTTGGTTTAATGTCACATTCAAAGTTGTTTCAATCATATTGTGACAGCTCGCCAGCCGGAATAAAATTCCTTAAAGGAATAGAAAACCCTTGAAACGAGAGATCCTGAAGGATCTTGGCGCCCACCATTGTCCAATAATTGTGAGCTAATGAGAAGAGGATCTTTTTGTCCATTGTTGCTAAGAACAAACGATTGATTTGTAATTTTGTTTACAGAATTTCGATTCTGAGCGAAAAAGATCGAAAAAGGGACACTGGAAAACACCAAGATATCATCTTTCTAAGTTTAAGGAGTTTCAAGATTTCTAGAAACTGTACTTATGTCAGTTGTAATTGTACAAGAGAAACGAGCAAAGTTAGTCTGAAAGTGAATGTCCGGAGGATCATTCGTCTTCGTTTTGTAGTATATTTTTTTGCACGTGTCATCATTGGATACTGGAAGCGAAGACAAATGTCTTTGACCCTTTGGCATGAGCTATGAAACATACTTAAGATTTTATCATTAGTAACTAATGCTAATTCTGTTTTGTTTACTGGGCTAGTTTGAGATATCTCTTTTAAGATACCATGCTCGAAAATAGTAACATGGTACATACAATACCTAATACTGAAGGGATCCGCGCAGTAATGTTGAAACTTCGAAAGTCTCTGAATCCTGATTATCTCCCTTGGATCGAAACATGCAATAGTCTAAAGTTGTCGAGTTGTAACGTTGTGTCACAAGAGTGACGTCCCTTCATGTAGCCGACCCGTCGGCAGACGAAACAGTTCACTGGACTAAGAACACTGATTTAAAATTTGAAGAAATACATTTTAATTCCGAATTATTTGAACTCCTTGATATGGAAGGTGAAGGTATGGATATTCTCTATAGTCACCATATAGAATATGTCCCACTGTTTGATCCGCCGACTCGTGTGATGCAACGTCACAACTCGGGAATACCGTATTAATTTAAGCGTAACTTGGATTTTCGAATCGGACCAAAAAGGCATCTTGCACAACTAGGCCCCATGTGGGACCTGTGTACCAAATTTCAGAAAGAATCCATGAAGTAGTTCCTGAGAATTTACGATAACAATGTTTCAAGGGAAAATTCAAGATGGTCACCGGGCGGCCATATCGGATTTTCGAATCGGACCAAAAAAAAGGTATCTTGCACAACTGGACCACAAGGGGAATCTGTGTACCAAATTTGAGGAAGATCCATGCAGTACTTCTTGAGAAATCACGATAAAGTTTCATGGGAAATCCAAGATGGGCGCCTGGTGGCCATATTGGATTTTCGAATCGGACCGAAAAAGGTATTTTGCACAACTAGACCCCAAGGGGAACCTATGTACCAAATTTGAGAAAGATCCATGCAGTAGTTCCTGAGAAATCACGATAAAGTTTTATGGGGAAATCCAAGATAGCTGCCTGGTGGCCATATTGGATTTTCGAATCGGACCAGAAAAGGTATCTTGCACAACTAGACCACAAGGGGAACCTGTGTACCAAATTTGGCAAAGATCCATGCAGTATTTCCTGAGAAATGACAATAACAAAGTTTCATGGGGAAATCCAAGATGGCTGCCAGGTGGCCATATTGGATTTTTGAATCGGACAAGAAAAGGCATCTTGCACAACTAGATCCCAAGGGGAACCTGTATACCAAATCTGAGAAAGATCCATGCAGTAGTTCCTGAGAAATCGCGATAACAAGGTTTCATGGAGAAATCCAAGATGGCCGCCTTGTGGCCATATTGGGTTTTGGAATCGGACCAGAAAAGATATCTTGCACAAATAGACCCCAAGGGAACCTGTGTACCAAATTTGAGAAAGATCCATGCTGTAGTTCCTGAGAAATCGTGATAACAAGGTTTCATGGGGAAATCCAAGATGGCTGCCTTGTGGCCATATTGGATTTCCGAATCGGACCAGAAAAGGTATCTTTACAACTAGACCCCAAGGGGAACCTGTGTACCAAATTTCAGAAAGATCCGTGCAGTAGTTCCTGAGAAATCGCGATAACAAGAATTGTTTACGGACGGACGATGGACGGACGACGGACCACGGACGAAAAGCGATTTGAACAGCCCACCATCTGGTGATGGTGGGCTAAAAAGTACGTTGTAAAGAATAGTTGAAAGAATAGTTCCATCAATGTACAAAAGTATTTTTTATTTATTTTCCCGATTTTTTTTAACCGAATAAAACGCATTTGATATATGTGTTTGTATGGTGGTCTGTTACGACCATCCATTTTCCTATCCTCTCAATTATTGAGGATACCCACAAAACATTAACCGTTATTCTGGTTCAACACGGAAGTAGACATCGATAGGAAAGTATTTTGAAGGTTGAACGTGGAACACTATTGCTTATTTAATGGTTAAACAACCATGTACTTAGATTACATAATTGGGCATAGATTATGCAACTGGGCCCAAAATATTTGTTTGCCATTTCACCAATATTTGTCTGTACGCAACTTCTGTAGGAAGCCCATGGTGTGCAAGGATGTCAACTACAACCTGCCCATAGGTACATATCGAAACATGTCGAATATATACTTGAGGACTCCCCGTTACGTTATCAGCAGATAAGCATAGGTGGTTCCTCTCAGACATGCAGATTTGTTATTATGTCGATGTCTAGTCCATATTACAGTGTGTATACCAGTACATTTGATTAAGGAAAAATGATAACATCGAGAAATATCAAAAAGAATAATGAGGAATGGCACTTACAGGCCACCATCCAAAGTTTATCGGCTTTTTGCTCAGTTGACAAAAATCGGAAAAATAAATAAAAAAATACTTTTGGACAGTGATGGAACTATTCTTTCATTTACAACATACTTTTTTCAAGAGGGTTTCTATTCCTTCAATCATAATTAGATACACATGGAAAACAGCTGAGAAGGCATGACAGCAGCTGGTAGATACTGTAGGAAGCTATTGTCTGCATCTTTGTGCAGCTGAAAAGGTTCAAGTATGTTTTTGTCTCCAGACTTGGCTATTGTATGCATTGTCTCGTGATCCTTACATGGAATATGAACCCAGTAGCCAGATACCCACCATACGAAGATAGATGAGTGTTTTAAGCGGCGGTTCCAAGTAAAAAAGAGGAGAGATGGTAGTGGAATTCTTAACCAGAACATCCGCCAATTTGTATTCAAATGATTGTCAAATGATTCAGTTTGGCATGCATATTTCGAAAAAAGTCGTACGATCATTATATGGATTTAGTACCGTATGAGCGCAAGCGGTAGGCAAAACAATAAATTAAATTAATTGGGAATTACTGTGGGATAAAAAGATAATTATTTTAGTTTCATGTTAAATAGTTAAAGGTAGATAGTTACAGGTGTATACCCTTAATTGTGAGAACATATAAGTTTTTTATGAACAATGGGTGCAGTAAACTTGTAAGATATTAATTGTGAAAATTGTTCTCTTCATCCCTTGATATGAGTGTTGATATTATTACATGCATTCAATCACGAATTGGCATAACCTACGATAAAAGATTATGGAAGGGAATACAGGGTTAAATATCACACAACATGATGGTATATGTAATAATATATCTTCGATGTAACGTCTCATATAATTCGTTCCATATATTGGAGAATCCATGGTGTACAGATCCTCTAGACTGACAGGTATTTACCACTAGTTACGTTACCAATTACATAAATGCCGTCAAACTATTGTATCCGATATCTCGTCTACCACTTGATTTATATTCATACTTCTGCACCTTCCTCTGGCAAACCCAGTTTTTGGTTTCTTGATCGGATTACCGAAGATGTAAATGAAGCAATATAACAAGGGTTTTAATGACATCATGATATAGCAGTATATTTCAACACACAATCAAATCCTCTGTTCAATTTGTCAATATGGCACTACAAGAGACGACCTGCTTAACTTTTATACCCGAATGAACAAAAGAAGACAGAATTGGAAGATCAAATTAATATTAGAATGATGCCAAATTTTATTACTTCAAACTAAATAAAACTCACCCAAACAAATCGACTATTTTTTAAGTTTAACAAAGAATTTCACATCGTCATCTTGTCTGATACACAGAATAAATCGATATAATTGCGTATAATGACTTCATTAAATGTTATTGATATTAATCTAGGCAAGTTGCTGTAACCACCAGTATGGTTGTTAAAGGATAGATGTGTCGGAGTAGTGCTTCTCTATAGGTGTGATCTCAGCTCCGCGATAAATGACCAGAGACACAGTTAATGAGTCATATTTATTGCCGAAGAACAAATTTGTGCAAGATTAATTGTTCTCCAATGGGGTTATATTGCTCCTTACGTCACGGTTCGTGTGGAAATATCGCAGTTATTGACATATTAACAAAGGGACTCTTATGTTTTTCAGTACAACGCCATACGAACAGCAATATTGCCTTACGTGTAGAAAGATCTAATACCGTTGATGGTACTTAAGAAATCCTTGTCGCCAGTTTTATGACTTGTTCCGCTCGTCTGACTTCACAATATCATAACCTAACCAGTGCAGGAGACCAAAAATCTTACAACACTCTGGCAGATAAAACTTCAGAAAATGTTAATTACCTCATTAACTCTTAATTAAATCAATAAAAATTAAAGCATTCGATCCAATTTCTTCAACCCGTAGTGTTGCTCGATTATTACTAAGCATATTTTCCTACCAGAAATCTGTTCAGTATCTTTGATATGAAACATCCAATCATTTATATAGCTTGACTGGACGATACAAAGATTCCATTTCCCTCGGATGGCATCAATAATTTGATTCTTCTTATACTAATTTTGAAATGAATACTAGCAGTTCGTCTTGCTGAGAATGAGTAACCAATCAGTGTCCAGGTAAACAGCTTGATTACCGTAAGGCTGGCATATCTAATTCCGCTTAAGCCGGGACAAGAGGCCGTGTGGATACTTCATAGTCTCCACATGAACACAGCAATAAAACCGCGGCTGAGATAACAAGGCTACGCCCGAGAATCTATTGCATTCTTTCCTGAAGAGTCAATTTTTCCCATCTTCGCCTCAGTTTATTACCTGTATATGTTAGGATTCAGATGGTGGATTGTTGGTCCCGAGGCCCACCATCTGTACATGTCGTTCGACAGATATTTGGTGGTAAATTTAAACCATACGACATCGGACAGTACAGGTTAATTTGTCTGGGTATTCTTGCATTTACCAGGTTTACCCGTTGTTGAGGCGTTTACTCCATAAGACGTCCACGATCCCCATCCATTAACATCAGATGACTTATTTGTTTGAGCTGATCTGTCATCACAGCTCCCGAGCTAGCGTATCTAATTCCGCATAAGCCGGTGCTAGAGGCCGTCTGGATACTTCGTAATGGCATAAAAGCGCAGCTGAGATAATAAGGCTACGCAGCTGAGATACTAAAAATCCACTTGCAGATTAATACAATTGATAAATTCTCTTTCAAGTCCACCTGTCCGCCTCCTTTTTGTCCGATTGGTTCACTGAAAGATAAACAGTTTAACCCATAAACATATTCAATGTACAAGGCATCACAGGGAAGTGATTTATGAATCTCATAGCCGTTGTCCAAATTATATATACACTATATAAGTATAAAGTCATTGGGAGCCTGATGTGGTGTAGGGGATATTTGGGTACACTGGGACATTTGTTACCTTTTTGCAAAAATCTCTGCTATTATTGTCCTGTAGAATAACATTCTATGCTCTAGTTATAGCTAATAATTAGCATGATATAATCATACAAACAATGCTGAAATATCTGCTATACTTTTCTTCAAAATTACAATTTAAAAAGTAAAAAAAAGTGTCCAAGTTTGCCCCAAGTTTGGGGATCACTGGGACACCCACTGGGGTGCAGTGGGACAATAATCAAAATTTATTTTAAATCAAGTATATACTGTTATGTTTCATATGAGTTTAAGAGATTCAACGGCGATGGCTAAGTTAGTTGCTATTTTAGACCCCTGCGTTACATTTGTTTTTCAGATGCCAAATTTGAAGAAAACATATTTTGTGTGATTTGCGATTCCAATGGAAGAATTTGACTTTGAAATTTCAACTAAAACTCATCAAATCCGATGGGATTACTAATTACTACTATCTAGGAAACAAAATAATGCACTTTCATAACATTTTAGAAGTAAATTTCGCCATTTGATTACTATTGTCCCAGTGTACCCCAACAAAAATGTTCCAGTATGCCCCAGGTGCATAATTTTTGCCGCTTTGTGAAAAACAGAAATACATACATCTGAGATAATGAATTGATGCAATAAAATTGTACCTTTATCCATCCGCTATCAATAGTACCAAAACAGTAATGAATTACCGTAGAAAACTTGAAATAACAAAATATGATCCTTTGTCCTAAAAATTTACTTGGACTGTTCAAAAACAGTTTTTTTTGCCCCTAATTTTATGTTACTGATTGTTTTTACTTGTAATCAATATAGATGTTGTATGGTGATGGTAGCTTTCTGCTGATAATAATGTAATGTGATTCCTGTACATAACATAGGAGATAGATGGCTTGTCCCACTGTGCCCCATGTCCCACTGTACCCCAATCTCCCCTAAATGTTTAATGAGGTTGTATGTAGTAAGCACAAG
Source organism: Hanleya hanleyi (assembly GCA_036873755.1). Lineage (NCBI taxonomy): Eukaryota > Metazoa > Mollusca > Polyplacophora > Lepidopleurida > Hanleyidae > Hanleya > Hanleya hanleyi. The sequence goes on from JAVTVY010033880.1 coordinate 10,909, forward strand.
ATAACCAGATACAAGCGCCAGTATCTGGTCATCGCCAAACTGTTTTTCCCATGGTATAAGGATCGGCAAAAGCAATGGACTGGAAGTCTGCATCCTTCCATCAGACTAGCTAGAATGTGACGTAGTTTTGCAGAAAGATTTTACTTTGTCGTGTTCACGCAGGTTCAAACGAAATATCTAAATTTGCATCTTGGGAGATGAGCTGATGCCATCATCCTCTGCATGGTGCATTTTTATTTCGTATTGCATGCGTAGGGACTGTGCAAGAGCCTAGTGATGTAGGCTGTTTGTCGAGTGCCAGTGCCGTCCAGCTAGTCTAATCTAATGCCACACACTTCTTGTTCATTTGTTTCTGTTATCGATGATAGATCATAAGGGATAGCTATAGCGTCAGATCCCGTAATCTGTTATCGATGATAGATCATATGGGATAGCTAGCGTCAGATCCGGTAATCTGTTATCGATGATAGACCATATGGGATAGCTATAGCGTCAGATCCCGTAATCTGTTATCGATGATAGATCATATGGGATAGCTAGCCTCAGATCCGGTAATCTGTTATCGATGATAGATCATATGGGATAGCTAGCGTCAGATCCGGTAATCTGTTATCGATGATAGATCATATGGGATAGCTAGCGTCAGATCCGGTAATCTGTTATCGATGATAGATCATATGGGATAGCTAGCGTCAGATCCGGTAATCTGTTATCGATGATAGACCATATGGGATAGCTAGCGTCAGATCCGGTAATCTGCTATCGATGATAGACCATATGGGATAGCTAGCGTCAGATCCAGTAATCTGTTATCGATGATAGACCATATGAGATAGCTAACGTCAGATCCGGTAATCTGTTATCGATGATAGACCATATGGGATAGCTAGCGTCAGATCCGGTAATCTGTTATCGCTGATAGATCATATGGGATAGCTAGCGTCAGATCCAGTAATCTGTTATCGCTGATAGATCATATGGGATAGCTAGCGTTAGATCCGGTAATCTGTTATCGATGATAGATCATATGGGATAGCTAGCGTCAGATCCGGTATTCTGTTATCGATGATAGATCATATGTGATAGCTAGCGTCAGATCCGATAACCTGTTATCGATGATAGACCATATGGGATAGCTAGCGTCAGATCCGGTAATCTGTTATCGATGATAGATCATATGGGATAGCTAGCGTCAGATCCGGTAATCTGCTATCGATGATAGACCATATGGGATAGCTAGCGTCAGATCCAGTAATCTGTTATCGATGATAGACCATATGAGATAGCTAACGTCAGATCCGGTAATCTGTTATCGATGATAGACCATATGGGATAGCTAGCGTCAGATCCGGTAATCTGTTATCGCTGATAGATCATATGGGATAGCTAGCGTCAGATCCAGTAATCTGTTATCGCTGATAGATCATATGGGATAGCTAGCGTTAGATCCGGTAATCTGTTATCGATGATAGATCATATGGGATAGCTAGCGTCAGATCCGGTATTCTGTTATCGATGATAGATCATATGTGATAGCTAGCGTCAGATCCGATAACCTGTTATCGATGATAGACCATATGGGATAGCTAGCGTCAGATCCGGTAATCTGTTATCGATGATAGATCATATGGGATAGCTAGCGTCAGATCCGGTAATCTGCTATCGATGATAGACCATATGGGATAGCTAGCGTCAGATCCAGTAATCTGTTATCGATGATAGACCATATGAGATAGCTAACGTCAGATCCGGTAATCTGTTATCGATGATAGACCATATGGGATAGCTAGCGTCAGATCCGGTAATCTGTTATCGCTGATAGATCATATGGGATAGCTAGCGTCAGATCCAGTAATCTGTTATCGCTGATAGATCATATGGGATAGCTAGCGTTAGATCCGGTAATCTGTTATCGATGATAGATCATATGGGATAGCTAGCGTCAGATCCGGTATTCTGTTATCGATGATAGATCATATGGCATAGCTAACGTCAGATCCGATAACCTGTTATCGATGATAGACCATATGGGATAGCTAGCGTCAGATCCAGTAATCTGTTATCGCTGATAGATCATATGGGATAGCTAGCGTCAGATCCGGTAATCTGTTATCGATGATAGATCATATGGGATAGCTATAGCATCAGATCCGGTAATCTGTTATCGATGATAGATCATATGGGATAGCTATAGCGTCAGATCCGGTAATCTGTTATCGATGATAGATCATATGGGATAGCTAGCGTCAGATCCGGTAATCTGTTATCGATGATAGATCATATGAGATAGCTATAGCATCAGATCCGGTAATCTGTTAGCGATGGTAGATCATATGGGATAGCTATAGTATCCGATCTGGTAATCTGTTATCGATGATAGATCATATGGGATAGCTATAGCATCAGATCCGGTAATCTGTTATCGATGATAGATCATATGCTATAGCATCAGATCCGGTTATCTGTTATCGATGATAGATCATATGGGATAGCTATAGCATCAGATCCGGTAATCTGTTATCGATGATAGATCATATGGGATAGCTATAGCATCAGATCCGGTAATCTGTTATCGATGTTAGATCATATGGGATAGCTATAGCATCAGATCCGGTAATCTGTTATCGATGATAGATCATATGCTATAGCATCAGATCCGGTTATCTGTTATCGATGATAGATCATATGGGTTAGCTATAGCTTCAGATCCGGTAATCTGTTATCGATGATAGATCATATGGGATGGCTATAGCATCAGATCCGGTAATCTGTTATCGATGATAGATCATATGGAATAGCTAGCATCAGATCCGGTTATCTGTTATCGATGATAGATAATATGGGATAGCTAGCATCAGATCCGGTAATCTGTTATCGATGATAGATCATATGGGATAGCTATAGCATCAGATCCGGTAATCTGTTATCGATGATAGATCATATGGGATAGCTATAGCGTCAGATCCGGTAATCTGTTATCGATGATAGATCATATGGGATAGCTAGCGTCAGATCCGGTAATCTGTTATCGATGATAGATCATATGAGATAGCTATAGCATCAGATCCGGTAATCTGTTAGCGATGGTAGATCATATGGGATAGCTATAGTATCCGATCTGGTAATCTGTTATCGATGATAGATCATATGGGATAGCTATAGCATCAGATCCGGTAATCTGTTATCGATGATAGATCATATGCTATAGCATCAGATCCGGTATTCTGTTATCGATGATAGATCATATGGGATAGCTATAGCATCAGATCCGGTAATCTGTTATCGATGATATATCATATGGGATAGCTAGCAACAGATCCGGTGATCTGTTATCGATGATAGATTATATGGGATAGCTATAGCATCAGATCCGGTAATCTGTTATCGATGATAGATCATATGGGATAGCTATAGCGTCAGATCCGGTAATCTTTTATCGATGATAGATCATAGGGGATAGCTATAGCATCAGATCCGGTAATCTGTTATCGATGTTAGATCATATGGGATAGCTATAGCATCAGATCCGGTAATCTGTTATCGATGATAGATCATATGCTATAGCATCAGATCCGGTTATCTGTTATCGATGATAGATCATATGGGTTAGCTATAGCTTCAGATCCGGTAATCTGTTATCGATGATAGATCATATGGGATGGCTATAGCATCAGATCCGGTAATCTGTTATCGATGATAGATCATATGGAATAGCTAGCATCAGATCCGGTTATCTGTTATCGATGATAGATAATATGGGATAGCTAGCATCAGATCCGGTAATCTGTTATCGATGATAGATCATATGGGATAGCTATAGCATCAGATCCGGTAATCTGTTATCGATGATAGATCATATGGGATAGCTATAGCATCAGATCCGGTAATCTGTTATCGATGATAGATCATATGGGATAGCTAGCGTCAGATCCGGTAATCTGTTATCGATGATAGATCATATGAGATAGCTA
>JAVTVY010033881.1:0-139454 GCA_036873755.1 Hanleya hanleyi
TAATTCCGAAGTGTTGTAAGGTTACTGTATCGGGTCGAAGCTTCAAAATCTCGATTTTTTTTTTGTCTTATACCAGAGTACACAGCAAAACCTAAAAGTTGGGGGAATAAGAAATTATGAAAATTAGTGCATTGTAGTAAAAAAGCAGGACTTTTCAAAACTCAAGACATTCGTGGTGCAATATAGGTAAGGCTCAATCAGGCGAAACTTCGCGCACCAGGGGACACAGCGGGGTATAAGGATTACTCACGCTCAAGGCGAAGTCTGCGTATTGAGGTCCACGGCCAAAGAAGCGTTTACCTAATTGGCTCACCTAGTATAACCCTCGAATAGCCATGGAACTGAATATTTGAAAATTTTAGTGCAATGTATTTTACCGAATGTGTAAATGAAGTTTGAACAGGACGTTCACGGCACAATCTTGATAAACAATGCAGGCCTATAACTTACTTTGCCCGTCAAATAATTACAATAAAGCCGGAACAGCGTACATCTACTCAAGCGGTCACAGCATTGTCTCAGCGGGGTTCTTATCCAGCTGCGAACAGGGGATTAACGTGACTCAAGCGGTCGAACACAGTACTAGTGCTGATTGGTTTTTGGCCGTTTTCTTCATTTAGTTTTTCGCCAAAAAGTGGTTTTTCCCATTCTAATTTCTCTCTTCTGATTTGATGTACAAACATGAACTTTGGACACAATATTCCAATCATGTAGATCTTTAAAAGCTTGCCTCAAATTTTATAAGTTCGGCCCTGTTCATGAATTATTTATGATTTAGTGGAGAGGGGTCGAGTTTTTGTAGATTTTTTCAATCTTTCAACTTTGCAGGACGATAAAATAACTTCTAGACCCTAACTAAAAAAACTGAGGCAATATATTTTTATTCAAATGGTAAAGTTCATCATTCTAAAAAAGCAAGTTTGTTTGATTGAAACTGAGAGAGTTATTAGCGCGTGATTTTGAAGACTAAAATTTTTTAAATGACATTATTTATCTTTAAATAAATCGATTCTTGTAATAAATAAGAGAAAGTTATTTATTTATCTAAATTCTTCGAATCAAGGGCTTTTAGAAAATAAATAGTTTGTTTATGGATACAAAAAAGCACTGCCCCGTAATTAAGCAAACCTGTGATACGTACACGTACGCAACTGGAGACCCGATACAGTAACCTTAATGCAAGTTTCACAGTAAATTACTGTAAAGTGAAACTGCCAGTAACATTTTCTGCTACCGTGAAAATTAAAGTAATAATTGTTTTTTATGTGGTATCATATTTACAGCAATTCTTTCACAAATGTAAACAATACGGTAACAAATGCTAATCATGTCCTGTCAGTAAGTGACATGTTTCAATTGTCGTTTTAAATAGAAAAAACAGTTACCAGGAAACAACTAGGGAGAAGACATTTTACCATCTCTGTACTTCGTGCAGTTGAGATAAAAATATCACATTGACAGTTTTGTATAAGAAACATTACCTTTATTTTATTATTAATTGTGTAAATCTCGCAACCCCAGAATAGATAATCAGTACGACATAAAAGTAATGTCATTCATCTCTATTTCAAGCTTATTTAGGTCTGCCTTCAAATCTTATTTCCCAAATCGCAGGAAATTAATGTCATTCAACCTTGTATTTAATTTGTCTACTTTAATTCAATTTGTTTCAACATTCAAAGTCTGTTAAATTTATACTCCACTAACTTTTATTTATGGCAGTTGATACCCAGCCTTGTTCAACATTGTCTTCTCATTATTGAGAAACGCACCCATCACGTCCTTATTGGCGAAGTTGATTCTGTCCAGATTAATATCCACAGGGTACCTTAACAAATAAAGCAACATCAGAATTAAAATAAATAAAATTGCTGAAATATGAAGGCACTTTAAAAATAAAGATACATCAGAATAAAATAGCAGCCAGACAGACACCTTTCAGAATTATAATAACATTTGGAAATGAGGGAAGGAGCAAAATACTCCATCTCAGGAATATTTATTTAGCTTGGATAGTAGTATACAGACAGTCTTTAGGACCTGTAGCGCCTCACTGCGCATGCGCAGAACTTGATTTGCCTTATGTGCGCATGCGTGAGTGAGGTGTGAGTGGGGGGGGGGGGTTGGGGACGTGGCCTATGAGTGCACTTGACCTCATTTGCATATTTTCAAAATGGCGGCTTGTTTTTGTATGTTAGGGGTGGTGTGTTTCAAAATGGCGGCCTGTAGTTGTCCACATTATGCAAATGAGGTCATGTGCACTCATTGACACCGGTGTCAATGAGTGCATATCATTTGCATATTTTCAAAATGGCGGCTTGTTTTTGTATGTTAGGGTTGGTCGGTTTCAAAATGGTGGACAATTGCACTTGTCTCACCTCCTCATTTGCATATTTTCAAAATGGCGGCTTGTAGTTGTATGTTAGGGGTGGTCGGTTTCAAAATGGTGGACAATTGCACTTGTCTCACCCCTCATTTGCATATTTTCAAAATGGCGGCTTGTTTTTGTATGTTAGGGGTAGTGTGTTTCAAAATGGCGGCCTGTTGTCCCTGAAAATATGCAAATGAGGTCTTTGGGTTTTTCCCCAAGGGTGGCTTAATTTTCAAAATGGCGGCTTGTTTGTGTGTGTTGTGGGTGGTGTGTTTCAAAATGGTGGACAATTGCACTTGCCTCACCCCAGCCCTCATTTGCATATTTTCAAAATGGCGGCCTGTGGTTACTGAAAATATGCAAATGAGGTCAATTGGATATAAAAGGAGTCCATATTTTTAGGGTAGGGGTGTATTTCAATTTGACTTACCTGACCTGCCTGCCTGCCTGTCTGTCTGCCTATCCGCTTGTATGAGACGAAAAGCATGAAACGTGGAGAAGATTTTCCCTTGGATCCAGCAGCACCTCCGGTTGAAGTCTTGCCTGAAGACGAGCATGTCAGGGCCATTTATCAACGTCACTGGCCCACCATACGTCATTGTTTTAACCGTGACCGACGTCTATTGGACTTGTACAATTTTCGACTGGAGGATCTCACGTATCTGTCTACCTATGCCGAGGACATTTTCAAAGATCAGGTGACAGCGTTCAAGTTGAATGTGACATTTGGATACATTTTACGGCACAAGGAGACGGACCAGCTGCGGTATTATTATCCCAGCAATAATACGTATGTGTTTGATGAGCCGTTCACGGTGGCGGATGCGATTTCTCTGGAGCCACTCATCGACCAATTGACTACGTTGGATCCATTGGATATTGGGGCGTATTCCCGCTACATCATGAAATAACCGCACAACATATGCCTACGATCTGCAAACGAATGGCGGACTGAACAACAAAATCCTGCCAGGTCATCAACGTACCAGACACTGGAAATAACACCAAATTTCCCATCAGATTCACACAAAAAACGCGATCATTTATATCGTACATGTATGAGGCATATCCTTGCAGCAAATTTGTACGAATACTAAGACAACATACCTCCGTTTTTCTGGTGAAACCTGCACAAAAGTTACGAACACGTTATGCGTCGAACCACGCGTTCTGCAGCCGACAACTGTGTACGTGTCGTTGTTCATGGCAACGCAACAGCTGTTCGCTTAAGGGGTCGACTCCACTTACCGGCCTACGGCCAAATGCCCTGCATAGACAAATCTATTATAATTACTCCTAACAATGAATATATGACTGAAATGAATGACATTTAATAGTACAATTCCTACCCGTCACATATATCACTAGTTTTTATATACATGTACATCTCCCAGCTCTCGTATCATTCCAATCCCATCTATTCGCTGTGTTGCAAGGGAGACAACTCGGACTAGACCAATTCCCAGACGAAGATGGTGTCCGCTATATTTGGCCTGTATGTGCATAGGAGTGGGAGGTTGTCATTTTCTATTGTGACGTCAGGGTCAACGCTATGACGTTGCTACTGTGGTCAGTATTGATAAATTGTCTTTGTAACGTCTTATTGTGACATCATGGCATTATTGTTGTTTTGTGACACTGTGGAACTGTAAAAATTCCATGAATGGAAAAGAATGCCTATCAAACCTACGAGTATTGAACTGGTCCAAATCAACAATGGCTGACGCCAATATTTAACCCAGAGAATGACACCCAAAACAGAAAATGTTTCAAACAGATAGTTCTACAGAATGTTGTTTGCTAATATTTTGAATGAATACTATAATAATTGCATTTTACCAGTGACATAAGTTTCAGAACACAACAATATATATTTCTCAAAAAATCAAACAAAACGTTCTCAATAGATTAGTTGGGACACACAACTAATTTATGCCACGGTATCTATTTTTACAGCTGTCAACTGTTATGGTTTGGTCACAATGTTGCCATTTTCTCCCCTATATTTAGCGTCCACAAAAAGAAGAGTATATTACAGCAATTATGTTCAAGAAAACACCCGCTAGAAAATTGTCTTCAAATTGTCTGTTGTTGTGGGAGTATAAAAAAATCCTGGTCAACAGGGGTGCGTATATTTCGTGCGACGCTATGTTGCCAATGCATTGAAATTTGAATAGGTTGTCTGCATGGGATTCAACGCAAGTATAGTACTAGCTTACCTGATAAAAGAGTTTAGTCCAGATGTATACCATATATCCCATACTCCGGGTGTTTGATGCATATCTGTGGCTGTTTTTTTCCTAGGTGGGTATAACACACCATGAAGCCTTCATCACCATGCATTCGTATGCTAATCGAAATTCACAGATATTTCCTTCGGTATAAAATCCGGCGCACACGAGAGATATCAGCTGAGCTAACGGCCTCAATTGCCTGTCAGCTCTGTTGTTGTTTCAGCGCACACGGTGAGCAAAAGTTTCAAGAAATTGATTTCAGTTCCCGCATAACGTCTTCTTCAAGTCCATTTTGAAGAGTCGAGCGTATGAATCGAGTCAAAATAACATGCTGAGCTGTTTGGCTTGCGTTCACCGCACACACTGCTCGCGAGACGAAATTAGTTTGATATTTTTTCCCCCGCCTCGCGGTTCAGCCAATGAACTATAAGAAAAACATATGTGTGTGCATATTAATAAACCACGGGCGCCTAAAAAATGAACACATTTCATTACACTGTAGCGAATTGTTGCCAGTGCACGTGTGAGTCAGTGCGTTTTCATATCCACCTCAAATTGACACGGAGAATTTCGTTACCATAGCCAGTAAATTGTAAGTTTATTGCGGAAAGAATTGATATTCCATAAATTCCTGCGGGAAATAGGAAGTACACATATTTTGAGATATATTTCTCAAGACAACCTTGTATTCATTGAAAATATAAATCGGCGAGTAGAAGACGAAGGGAAAATTGGAAAGTACTGACCATGCCCAAGAATACTTCATATGCATATCACGGCCTTAAGGCCTATGTAAGATGTAATCTACATCACAGTTTAGTAGTATAAAAAGCGCAAGTCCTATTGACCTTGCCCCTTCCAAAGAAATAAAATCGGCTCTATTTTACAGGAGTATATACGCAGGTGACGTGGGTTGTCACGTCACTTCCGGGTTTTCACTAAACACTACCTCCAAACATACAAGAGTTGCAATGTTCAACCGCCGGGGTGTTTTCCCGCCCCAGCGCCCCGCAGCGCGCGCGCGCGTCATCCCGCGTCATCCCCGGCAGTGCGCGCGCGCGCGACGCGGGTCAAAAGGTCAAAGGGTCACCTCCAGGTCAGACGGTCCAATGTCCAATGAGACAATGTTGCGGTATCGCTATAGTCAGAGCTTGAGCAAAAAAAAAAAAAAAAAAGGGGGATTCTAGATGAACCTGGGAAAGATGGGCAGTTCCATTTGGACCAATCAGCGGTCGAGAAAAAGAGCCAATCAGCGGTCGAGAAAAAGAACCAATCAGCGGTCGAACAATCAGCCAATCGAATTGGGGTATTCACGGTGTGCTTTCGCTGACGTCCGCGCCTACATCTGGGTTCTTGTACACCCGGGTAATGTTTTTCTGGACATGGATGGGTTACCTTTGGCTCCATTCTAGGCCACTGATTGGCTAATACGGTGTTCAAAGCCACTTTCATGCATTATGCTCATAGAACTTATAGTCATAATCTATACGTGTTGGACGAGTCTCTTCACTCACCGTATACACGTACCTCAATGAAATGCCCGCTCCAAACCTAGACCAAAGACACGTACTTGGTCTGTAGGCTGATTTCATTGGCTCTCTATTTTTTACTATAGTGCTGTTGCATTCTAACCTTGATGGGTTACATTTTGACCCCATCCTACACCACTGATTTCAGTTTGACTGAATCTCCACATTGGGCATTGATGCATTAGGAATAAAACACACAAGACAGGGTTTTTTGGTGAGATCTCATTTTTTTTTTTTATTCAGTGAACAACAACAACGTGAGAACAACCACGTGAAAACTCAAGCCCAGAACAAGGGGCTTGTAATTAACTGAAGCCCAGAACAAGGGGCTTGTACATTGAAGCCCAGAACAAGGGGCTTGTACATTGAAGCCCAGAACAAGGGGCTTGTCATTAACTTAAGCCCAGAACGGGGCTTGTACATTGAAATGATGGGCGGCCCAGTCATAGACGAGTACATCGCGGTCCTCGGCCTGGGGGTACTCGTCAAACATCTGTACGATAGTAGATAAGGGTCTTCCCCGGCATCGATGGTACAGGTAAAACAAGCAATATTGTCCGCACACGCCACTGGTCAGGCTTTGCAACGTTTGACTGTTCCAACACCACGTCTCTGTGCCTTGATCCATGAAGTCTGTTAAATCGGGATGGAGGGGTGGCAGACCGTACGGGTCAAAGTATTCCCCCTGCTGTTCTGTCAAGTACACGGCCACCCAGTGTTCACCGGGTCGATCCATCGGGTCCGTGTTGAGAACGTAAGCAGCCGGATACATACGGTCTAATGGAAACACATCTCGGGCGAACACCCCTTGAAAGACCCTACGTGTCTCTGGGTCATTCTCCAGCACGGTGGTTATCTGGTCTGTATCCATGTTAGGTGGAGAAGTCACACAGGACGTTGCGCGCCTTGTCCACTTGAATGATGTTGTCAAACTCGGCGTAGCAGATCACATTGACGGTGGTCGCCAGGGCTCGTGCAAAGTGGATTTCCAACCGTAAATTGCCTTGCTTGGTCAGGGCCAGCTGATGGTCGTTCTCTAAGGTGGGGGTCAGATCGAAACAGAACAACGTGTATCCGTTCGCGTAGTCCTCCCGACTGATCATATTCCCTTCGTCCTGGTTGATTTGACCGGTGGCTGTAAACAGGCTCTGATAGGCTCGAATGAAATTCCTCCGCCCAAAGTTCGGGGTTAAGGCCGTGGCTGGCACCTGTTGTCCATCCACATGCAGGGCCACAAAATTGATGCCGAAATGTTTAAAGTCAAACGGATTCTCTGGGTAGGCTCCGCTGAAACTGGTATTTTCCACACAGGCCAGGATCAATCGCTTGGGTAGTTCCCCCAGGAACAGGTTTTCTTTGTTGGCGCCCATATTTCCAGCAGGCACAGAGAACACTTTGGTTTGTACACGTCGGATAGGGTACTGGGCTGGTTTTGTTTCCAAGGCTTTCATGTGTCCCAATTGAACGGCTGGATTCGGTTTCACTTTTCGGACATACAGGACTGCGTCTTGGATGACAATCTTATAGTCCGCTACATGCCCCTCTACGTTAGTGGCCATCAAGGCGAAGGTGGGAGGCGCCCGTATCAGTCGGATTTTGATGGGGATCTTGTTCAAGAGGTACCGGTCTTGCATGAACATGTCTGCATGCAGTCGACCCATCATATCCACCGAGGCACTGTTCGCAGTGAAAGCCTTCCGTTTGTTATATCCCCCATTGTCCGCCGTGTCCATGTGCTCGGCCGTGTCCCTGTAGAATAAAGCGGTTGTCAGCTGAGATTTTTTAGCCTCTCGGCCATACGACAACAGTGTCTCGATGTAGGCTCGATAGGGGTACGTGTTGGTGGAGTCACTGATGAGTTTGTCGCTGAGAAAAATATCCACCTGCTGAAACATCGAGTGCAGCCAGAGATTCGTCGGGCCCACCGTTGCTTGGTCAGCGATTCTGGTGCCAGCTCCATTGACCACCTTGGCTTTCACATACAAGTAGGTATGGGCTAAATCCACATAGGCCGTATCCGCATTACTGATGGTGAACTCGATGGGCCCGGTTTCGTTGATGCTGGAGAGCGGGAGATGCTCCACCCATAATCCTTGTTCGACACTGGTTTGTGTGGGCGGCACGGTCCACAAATCAAATTCACTGTTGGTGGAGGGGCAGGACTCGGCGTGGATTAAGGCCATGTTTTAAGAAAAGATATCCCGGGTCTTCTTGGATGTGCGTCGTCGCTGGGTCGGTCGTCGACTGGTGCGTGATCTCGGTGGGGCAGCTCTTTTATTCCCTACGGTGCGTTGTGCTTTGGCCACCAAGACGCCTCCCGCTTCTTTGGCCCGTCGTTTCAAGGCTTGTCGGGGTGCCGTACCCCCCAAGACATCACCGGCCACTTGCAGTCCACTGCGTACCGCTTGTTTGCCGATTGCTTTCACCCCACGCGTCACCAAGGGCAGGAACGTTTTCACAATGCTGCCGAGTATGTTCCCCAGTCCATGTCCTCGTTGCATGCGTGCACCGCTAAAGACCGGAAAGCCACCCCCGGCCTGTTGGGCATAATAGTCGGCATAGCTGCGTGCATCGCACTCGTAAGGTACTTTCATTATGCAAAGTGGGGAGCACGTGCTTGTCGAAAATGAAGTGTCAGCACCACTTTTCCTCGTTCGAATGCCACCGCTCGTCCCGTGTCATCTCTTATATCCACCGTGATCGTGTTGATGTCGGTATGTCGTACGGGCAGGTACATGATATGGTTGAAACTGTGGGTGACTTGATCGCCATACGTCTTTTTAATGGGGACCACCCGTAACAGAGGTGTGTTGATATCGCCCACGATGTGGTTGTCCACCACGTCCGAGTAGACGTAGAGTCCGTACATACCCGACTTCATATCCATCGGCATCTCGCCATGGTGTTGGTTGGGACCAGCGAACGTCTGTAGATCGAAACCCAGCATTTGCTGTAGTGTAGGACTGAGTTTCACATTCACGGTATCGGTGACGGTAAGCTGTGCCTTGTCGTTGTGTACGTTGACATCGAAGAACACGTTTCTCTTGAAGCGCAAGGCTATCAGGCGTGTTGCACTATCCGTCACCCCCCGTAGCGCCTTATCATGCATCAGTCTTGACAGCCCACCCATGAACTCTTTGGGGGTATCGTATTGGCCTTCGGGCAGGGTGAGCCGGGTGTTTTTGCCTTCGTAGGTGACCTCGTACCACACTTCATTGGCTCGCACGTTGTACCACGAGTAAGGGTATTGGATATCCACGAGGGCACATTCCCAGCGGCCAGGTAAATGTAACGGTTGCGGTAACTGGGTGACGTACTTGGCCACGGTGTTGTCAGGAAACACATCCAGCGAACTGTTACTGGGTAGGGTCAGGTAAAACATGGCGACTGAGCTGTCCTGCTGCTGCTGTTGGTTTTAATAGGTCTTCCACGCCTTGGGCGGTTGTGTCCGGCGTCGTGTTCGTCGCGTTGACTTGCTACGTGTCACGGCTCTGGAGATGTGGGGTGTCCTGATCGAGGGTGGTTTCTTAAAGGTCTGAAAAGAAGGTGCCCGTTGTGATGGTGGTGGAGTTTTGGGGGGTGACTCCGGTTCCCATTCGGATTCCCAAGAAGGTTGTGGTGAGAGTCGTGGTGCACGACTCGGCGATTGCTGGGTTTGCTGCATAAAGGCCCAGCGGTGGGGGTTCCCCACCAATTCCTGTGGTACATGCATGTCTTTCAAGCCTTGAGCGAAGACCTCCCATCCTCGAGGATCGGTGTGCGATCTGCGTTGACGCATCAGATCATTCACTAAATCCGTCATGTGGGTGCCGGGGACCACCTGATTCTGTACCAGGAGTTCGCCTTTATCATTCCAAGTCATGTTAGGATTCTGTTTCATCCGTTGTAATACCAGGCCAGCTTGTTTCTTGAACGAGGCAGGTACACTCTTCAGCACTTCGTCTTCCACCCACTGTGGGGCTGTGGGGGCTACCTCACCCGGCTGTTGGAACGGTGCTGAGGTCAGCGGTCTGTCACGTGGTGGTGGTGGTGGTGGTGGTGGTGGTGGTGCTGTTGCTGGGGTAGACAGGGTTTTGTATTGGTCCATGAACGTCATGTACCGTTGAAGCGTCTCATTGTACCGTTGTACTTTCTCACTGTCGCTTAACCCCGGTCTCTGTAAGATCTGTTGCATCTCTCCATCGAGGCTGTTTATGGTCTTCACCGTAGGTGGGACAGGGTAGGGTGATTGGAGGTTTTGCAGGAACCGTGGTTCGACGAGGACCATTTTTTTCGTGTGGTTCATTGTCGGCCGAAGAGTCCACCCAATACTGGACCCAACACGGAAGCGGCCAACGGTGCTAAGATGGCCCCGAGAAAGCCGCCTTTCTGTAACACCTTTTTCTTTTGTGTTTGAGGGACCCGCTTGTGGACTAGGGTTCGGAGACCTGTCTTATGCTTGGCCAACTTGGTCTTCTGAGCCGGAGTCAGTGGTACGTTGCCTTTTAACAGGTTGTACCCGATCTCGCACAGACAGCGTACAAGGTCAGGGTCCGCACCGCGTACAATGGTTCGGACTAACTCGGGTGGGGCCGTCTTCAATACACGGAGCGTGGGAGCGTGCTTCCGTACTCGCGCAGACATCCTGTACAACTAATGCTAGAACCCACAACTCTGCCCTTTTTATCCACCTCACAGACAAAGTCAACCCTGCTGTGGTATTCATTCTTTTTATTATTCCCCATCATCAAACACACAAACCCCAGCTGGAGGCGCCACTGTGGGTGTGTTTACATTATTTTTGCATGTACACGTGGTGGGTCTCTCCGGGAAAGATGCCGGTCCGTAGTCGAAGGTGGTCGGGGGTGGCTTGCTTGAGGTCGAAGAGCATATACCCGTGCTGAGGGGTTGTGGCATCTTTGAAGGCTTCCAACGCAAACGGTGTGCGGCCGGGATACATCTGTCTCGCCAGGTGCAGCAGTTGAGTGGTATCTCTCGGGTTTTTGAAGACCACCAGGTAGTGGGCATTTAAGCTGATATTCCGATGTTCTTTGTTTTTACTGAACAGATTCTGCACAATGTAGATGATGCTGAGCCGTCGATGATGGCTGCCTTTGGTAAAGAGTTGGGTGACCCGTGCATCCGTCTCCGCCATGAGATCATCCAGAACCACCAAGGTGTCGGGTTCCAAATCGGCCAGGTTGGGTAGGCCTTCCACGAACGTGATGTGGGGCATTGCTGCATACGCTTCCTGCCATTCTCCGTAACACCACACGACTCGGGCAATGGGTGGAGTGATCATGCTGTCGGCGTGTTGAAGGAGCTTCCTGACGAAGTGCGTTTTGCCGGAGCCCGTCGGTCCTGCGATGACGCAAGTGAAGGGATGCTGCCACCCAGGGTCCATGGTTTGAGGTCTATCCTTTGTCGTGGTAACCCGCTCTTGTAAATTTCGTACGAGTGAACTGGAATGGTGGTGGGTACAACGTCGGTCGTCGTTGTCTGTTCACGTTCAGAGATGGTGCTGGGGGTGGGTACAACGTGGGTGGTCGGTTCACTGTGAGGGATGAAATCCGGTGGGTCTTGAGACGTAGTAGGTGTACTTGGTGTAAGTGTAGAGCTCGACGTGGCTTGTACGCGGGGTGTGGTGGTGGTGGTGACTGGGCTCGATACGACTGGTGCTCTCTGTAGACCCGTTTCACTAATGGGTGGTGTTCTCAGTTGGTTAAGTAACGTACTGACATAGGCTACGTCGTAAAACACACCTCCGTACAACACACTCAGCAGGGTTAGCAATAGCACCCCAAAGACCACTTGCGCTTTGCGCGTTTTGCGAGACGCTGTCTTCGAAGGCAGCTGCTGTTGGTCCATAGCACTGGGGTCGGACGTGGAATGAAGGAGGACGGCAGTGGTGTCTGGTTTTATAGTCGTTTCACCTGGTTGGCAGCGACCCAGGAATTGAAGGAACTGGGCCAGCCTTGCCATTTTACGAAATGAAACAGTTTGCCACGTCGACGTTCCGTTTTCAAAATCTGCTCCACCGTGTAGTAGTCTTGCTGTGTTTTTACAACAGGCTGTAATTCCGTGTCGTAAAACGTCCCCAGCAACGTTTCCCCTTGGAGATCTTCCAGTTCATAGACTCGCCGCTGTCGGGGTAGGCGCCGTTTAATCAGGAAGTGCTCATCGCTCCAGTTGGGCAAGTAACTTTTCTCGAACTTGCCCTTGACTTTACTGATCCGTACAGGGTCCCCGACCTTGTACACCGCCTTCGTCGTTCGCTGCGATGGCCTGGGGTACAAGACACGCCGGACTTGGGCTTCATTGCGTTGGGTCACGGTAATGGGGGCTCTCTCTATACTTCGATGATAGGCTCGATTGTAACCCCTCACCAGTTTCGGGAGAACATCGATGTACCGCCTTGTATTCTTATAGGTGAAATATTTATACATGCGGCCTTTGAATGTCCTGTTGAACCTCTCCACCACGGAAGCCTTGGTCTCGTTGTACGTATGGAAGAAAAACACCTTCTGTTTCTTGAGAAAGGCTTGGAACGGTCTGTTGAGGAATTCCGTGCCTTCGTCGGTTTGCAAATACAAAGGTTTGCGCCCGGTCTTGAAGATGTCTTTGAACGCCGCTATGAGATTTGCCCCCGTTTTCGTCCGGATGGGTACCACCCACGCATACTTGGATAGGATATCGATGCACGTCAAGATATACCGATTCTCATCGTTGTGTTTGGCAAAGGCGCTCATATCCACCAAATCCGCTTGCCACTGGGCATCTATTCCTCCCACGATGACCCGGTTCCGTAGAAAATGGCGACGGACAGATCGATGTAAGGTATAGGTGTCTTGTCTTCTTAACCAATCTCGGACTTGGGCACGTTGTACCCCCTGGGGTTTGGCCGCTCGATAGAGAGCCGACAATGCACTATAGGCTGCCGGACTGTCGGGACTGTAGTATAAGTTATCCAACACCTTCTCCCAGCGCTTCATGGTGACAAAATGATGATGGACCCTGGCTCTATCGTTTATTTATAACGGGTATATCTTGGGCCGGAGTTTCTTTCTGATTTTCTTCGTGGACTTCCACAGTGGCCATGGTCAATGACCAGTCCAACTCGTCTGATGACCGCTTGATAAGCACTTCATCCACATCCACCACGGCATCTTCCAATGCAGACCATAGATCAGGGTGAAGGGTAAAATGCACTGTACCTCCATCTAGCCGAGCCAATTGAGCAAAGAAAGGGCCGCGTCGGATGTACACATCGTGACACAAGTGGATGAGGTCGCCGTCCAGTTCACCAGACAACACCCGTTTGAATTTGGTCCAGCCCTCCCGGGACAGACGAATGTGAGCCGGGCACGGTTGTGTAGGGTCCGTGTCTCCTACCACCTCCTCCATGATATCGACCTTATCCGCATACACGTGCAGGAAAACCTCGGGGGTCAAGCTGAAATACGCCAGTACTATATGCTCCGTCATGGTCAGTACGTGAATGGTACCAGATTTCACTGTCTCTCGTATTTATAGGGAGAACCCCGTGAGATCAAAGGATCAGGTGGTCATGTCATTGGGCTGACTGAGTCTAGCGGGGTAATCAATGGCATCGTCGTCGGGTTCATGTAGTTGTTCATGGGGTTCAGCCATTGGCCCCGCGGCTTCATCACGGATTTTTTCTTCTTCTTCATCGTTCTGGCCCGTCATGTGTGTGTGGGTGGCTTCATCAGGTGACACTGTCATTCCAGCCTCTGCGCATTCTATACATATAGTATTTTCTCCATCCGCTTTTTTTTCATTAGGTTCATCTAGTGCGTGTTCGATAGCATGAGCCCATGCCAATTGGTGGGGTGATCGATCGTCGGGTATAAATAACTGGTCCACCAGAGGGCCTATTTTCTCCAAGGCTGACCACAGAGAGGGAGTTAGGAGGAAACTTCGAGCCGGCTCTTGGTAGCGTCCCACCCGTGGGTAGAGCGCAGTATGGTATACGTAGTTGGCCTTGTCCAGGTGGGTCAGGTGTCCGTCTAACTCTCCGCTCAACACTCGTTTAAACTTAGTCCAGCCATCACGCTCTAGTGTCACCCTATCCGATAGAGTCTCAGCGTGCTCAAAGCAAATATTTCCACAATCTTCGACCAGGGTCACTTTAGCATCATACACGTATAACTTCACATTGGGTGTAAGCGTCAGGATGGCTTGGAGTGATGACATGCTTCCTCTCAATGTCGAACGGAGAATGATACCCACTCTGTCTCTTCCCCTCGTATTTATAGGGCCTATTCTGTGAGAGGCGGGTCGTGTGCAGAGAATACTTTATCGACCACAGGAACTATTTGTTGCAAAGCCGTCTGTTAATCACTGTAGACGTCTCCTTTTTTCCCGACCGCCGCATCACGGACTTTCCCCTTCGTTCGCTCCCGTCACAAGTGTGTCGATCTCTTCCCGGGGTGACACTGACCCTCTAGCCGCTGTGCATTCTTTACATATAGGCCTTTTTTTCCCGGCTGTAGTATCTGGTTTACAGAAACAAAATTCTGCCTTATGTAGTCTTTCATGCGGTTCAGCGAACGCGTCTTCTATAGCACGAACCCACGCTAATTGCTCAGGTGATCGATCGTCCGGTGACAATAACTGGTCTACAATAGGCATTATTTTCTTCAAGGCTTCCCACACAGAAGGAGTTAGGCTGATACTGCGCGATGGCTCTTTGTACCGGCCTAGACGTATGCGAAGGGATGGTAGGGTATAGACGTACATGGCATTATCCAGGTGGATGAGCTCTCCGTCCAATTCTCCGCTCAACACGCGTTTAAATTTATTCCACCCATCACGCTCTAGTGTCACCGGATTCCATAGCATTTCAGCGGGTGTCCAGTAAATAGCTAGATCGTCTTTCGCCAGTTTGACTTTATCTGCATACACGTATAACCGCACACTAGGTGTAAGAGGCAAGATGGCTCGTAGTGGTAGCGACATGCTTGCTCACAATGTCCAACGGTAAATGATACACACTCTGTCTCTTCCCCTCGTATTTATACTGTCAATACCACAGCGCCAGGGTGAATAGGGCACAGACTAGTATGAGGCCAACCAGCCGGCGCTGGCTCCGGCGTGAGCGCTCCTGGTCCATAGCGCGAGCATCAAGGATGGCTGTCATAGTCCAGTAGTGGTGAGTGATGGCACGCCTGTCCATCGAGTGCACTCTGTGGAGGACCGCTTCTGTGAACTCGTTCAGGATCTGGCGTCGTCCCTCGTTGTCGTCACCATCTGCAAACATGGACCGGACCACTGCTCGGTAACCCGTGAATGAATTCACCACGGTGGCATACTGTAAAATGCGAGTCGCATGGGGCTGGATCTCCGCCATGGCTCTGTAGAAATGAAGGTGTGGGATACAGAGGGACATGTTTTATAGACCAGATGTAGCTCTACGGGTGTAGTCCGTGATACGTACTATTCTGATGGGTTAGTCCAAAAAAAGGGAGCAACAACAACAACACAGATTACAGATCAATCCTTTTATTATGCGTGAACAACATAGAAATGCATGTACTGACCTGTCTGTGGGAGGTTTCCCACAATGGCGTTCACCTTCGCGTCTTTTCGTGTACGTCCGTGTCTTTTCGTTAAAGTCCGTGTATCTTCGGTAAAGTCCGTAGGCATTGGGCAAGGAAGCTTTTTCCCGAGACCGAATCACCGCCAGACATGACTGCATCACCGCGGATGAATACATTCTTGCACTCACTCACACCACAGGTCGAGTGAGGTATCAAAGTGAAGCTTAGGTGAAGGAGCATCTAATGGACTGGGTGTGGGGTTGACATATCGATAAAAAATGGATATGACCTTGAACTGATCACGTGACCTCCCCGTGATGACAAATACCCAGAACCAAGTCAGTACATGCATCCCATAGTCCCAGGTCACGCCCGATTCACGCAGACCGGAAGTGACGTCATACACCTGCGCACAACCGTGATGGAAAAAACCCAGAACCAAGTCAGTACATGCATTCCATACAGGCAGAATGCAGGCAGGCAAGCAAGGCAGGGATGCAGGCAGGCAGGCAGGCAGGCAGGGAGACAGGTCAGGTCAGGTCAGGTAAGTCAGATTGAATACACCCCTTTCCCTAAAAATGGACTCCTTTTATATCCAATTGACCTCATTTGCATATTTTCAAAAGGGTGGACAACAAACAGGCCGCCATTTTGAAACACACCACCCATAACACACACAAACAAGCCGCCATTTTGAAAAAAAACCAAAGACCTCATTTGCATATTTTCAGTAACAACAGGCCGCCATTTTGAAACACACCACCCCTAACACACACAAACAAGCCGCCATTTTGAAAATATGCAAATGAGAGCTGGGTTGAAACAAGTGCAATTGTCCACCATTTTGAAACACCCCACCCCTAACATACAAAAACAAGCCGCCATTTTGAAAATATGCAAATGAGGGGTGAGACAAGTGCAATTGTCCACCATTTTGAAACCGACCACCCCTAACATACAAAAACAAGCCGCCATTTTGAAAATATGCAAATGAGGGCTGGGGTGAAACAAGTGCAATTGGCCACCATTTTGAAACCGACCACCCCTAACACACAACTACAAGCCGCCATTTTGAAAATATGCAAATGAGGTCAATGAGTGCACATGCACTTGCTTCACCCCCAGCCCTCATTTGCATATTTTCAAAATGGCGGCGTGCAATTGTCCACCATTTTGAAACCGACCACCCCTAACATACAAAAACAAGCCGCCATTTTGAAAATATGCAAATGAGGTCAAGTGCACTCATAGGCCACGCCTCCAACCCCCCCACTCACACCTCACTCACGCATGCGCACATAAGGCAAATCAAGTTCTGCGCATGCGCAGTGAGGCGCTACAGGTCCTAAAGACTGTCTGTATACTACTTTGGATGGTTTCAAATTCAGCAGTCCGGTACAATGTAATTCAAGCATGCAATTGACAGGTGCATGTACATGTAAACGTAAAGTGGGCTATCATAATCATTACAAAGGTATTCAAGTTGAATCAATCAAATCTTAGATCTTATCTTAGGGGGCCTACTCAATGTAACTGTGTGATATGTTACCCTAAATGTTATTCATCTCCGTTTCACCCCCAACAATCCCATTTTCTTACATGTTGCCAACAACGTACGGTAACATATTTGATCCAGATTTCCTGGTCATGAATATTAGATGTTGCCAATATAAAAGAAAATGTGGCGGGTTAATACTTCACCGTGCATTTAGGTTCAACGATTGATCTGATTGAGTAATATTTTCGCCATCCGTCACCAGAAATACTGCTGTAGCTTGTTCTGTAATAGAGCTCTAATTAGAAATATTCCCATACTTTTGCTCACCTTATATTTTCGGATCATGCAGGATTTAATAGTTTCTCAATTATTACGTTTTACTGTCACTCTTCCGTGAACTGTTCAGCATCAGCTGGATGTCAAACGGATGTAATATTACCCCATGTGGATGGTACGCCATGGATTGGATGCTACACTCTACAGGTGTACGGACTTTTACGCTATCTTTTCGCCGGTCGACGTTGTTGAATTTTATCGTATAGTTTAGAATGTTGTATGAATGCAAAAATATAATACATTTTGCAGTAAGAAGATTGCATCCAAAACAAATGCAACTTGTCGATTAACATATCTTGTTCATTTTAGTTCCTATATTTGCCAATCCAGCGCAATATCCAATAATTTAACTGTCTGATCAGCGGGGTTATCTGACGAACATTGACAGATTTTAATATTTTCTTCCTAACATTTTTATATAGTGAATAATCGATTATATTAAACAATTCTCCATTGTTCTAGGCACCTATATGTCGAATATGCCTATTGTACTAGATGCGGTTGAAGAATTATCTGCACTCAAGAGATCACACTTGTGTCCCTTAGGATATATTGATGACATCCGCGTAGTTGTCGAATGATACGCGACTTGGCGTGCACGTATCACAGTACATATTTTGCGATGAAACAAATACCTTTCTTGTTATTACTTGTTGCATTGCAAATAATACACGTACATATCAGAATTTTACACCAATGAAAAAAAATGATTCTATAGGAAGTTCACTATAGGAGGCTATGTTATATAGCCGATGAAACTAAACATGTCATTTCTCAGCGAGAGTTTTTTAAGCGAATAGAATGACTTTCTTCGATTGCGCAAATAAAGTTGTTTCGTACAAAAACAAATAACCATTTTCTTATTGTTAACTCCCAAAATCACAAACAGAAGAAAAGCCCAATTTAAAACGTCTGCCGACGCTGTTGACTCTGAGCGTTTACAAAATATAATTTCTGTATTTTATTAATATTGTACGAAATACAACTTTATATGCATAATTGCAGAACTGGTTTTTAGCTTCACAAACAGCTAATGGACTTGAGCATGTGTAAACGTAAAGTTCTACTCCTTAAAAAAAAAATTGATGAGAAATGGCAGGTCTATTTTCATCGACTATATATAGACAACATGTGAACTTCCTACAATTAATTTGCTTTTATTAGTGTAAATTGCCGATATGTATATTTATTATTTGCAACGACAATAGAACTAATAAAAATAAAGATACTGTAGAATACTGATGTTTCATCGCAAAATATATACTTTGATACGTTCACGCCCTGCAGCCTTTTATCATCCGTACACCATGAGCACGGTGAGGAAGGTGTGCGGATATACCGCAACGGAGACAAGTCTTTGAGTGCAGATAATTCTTGAACCGCATCGAGTACAATCAGCATATTCGACACATAGATGCCGAGTACAACGCGGAATTGTTAGATATAATGGTGCATTCACAAAATTAAACCATTTGGAAGAAACTGTTTAAATCCAGCAATGCTCGTCAGACAGCCGCACCGATCAGGCAGGCAAAGTGTTGAATACCTATATTGCCAAATATAGGAATTAGAAATTGCAAGATATAATCGATAACACGGGATGCAATGATCGCACTTCGAAATGTACAATATTTTCACAATCACTAACACATCATACTCTATATGTAAAAATCACCAATGTCTCTAAAGTTATATATCATTCATTCTCTGGCGTCCGCCGTCGTCGACATGGTAGTAGTATAGTCACGGTATATTCGGTTAACTTGACCTACTTTCGGAGAGGTCACGGGGCGTTATTGGGACGGGTTGTGAATGCCAAGTGCACTATAGTTCCGGACAGAGGGCGCCACTTCCGGTTTCTTTGACCTCCGCGGTGATGCGGTCTGGCGGTGATGCGGTCAAAAAAGCTTCCGCGTACAGAAAGTAGTCCCACGGGAAAAATGCATATAATGCATGTACGGACCCTGGGATGTACATTACTTACATTCATAGACTCCCAAAATGCATAAATCACCATACAAAGCTAGATTCATAGCTGGTTCTAGAAGCTGCACCACCAAGCTTCTTTCAACCCTATTGACGAGGGCCCTTCAGGAGGTAAAAGCATTTTGGGAAAGGTATTGCGCCACTATTTCTAAAGATAGTGCCACGGCACTGTAGCTCATCTGACTGTAACTGGAGAAAGCAGCTGTAAGAAATTTTTACTAAAGAACTGCAATAGATGAGTTTCTAACTTGTGTTGTCCCCCCTGAACACTAAATGATCCATGTAGTAATTTCCTGAGATTTCATGATAACAAAGTTTCATGAGAAAGATGCGACCATATTGGATTTCGAAATGGAACAAAAAAGGTATCTTGCACAGCTGGACCACAAGGGGAACCTGTGTACCCAATTTGACAATGATCCATGCAGTAGTTTCCTGAGAATTCATGATAACAACATTTCATAGGAAAATTCAAGATGGCTGTGTACCGCATTTGAGAAAGATCCATGCAGTACTTCCTGAGAAATCGCGATAACAAAGTTTCATGGGGAAATCCAAGATGGCCGCCTGGTGGCCATATTGGCTTTTTGAATCCGAGCACAAAAGCTATCTTGCACAACTAGACCCCAAGTGGAACCCGTGTACCAAATTTGAGAAAGATCTATGCAGTAGTTCCTGAGAAATCGCAATAACAAAGTTTCATGGGGAAATCCAAGATGGCCGCCTGATGGCCATATTGGATTTTCAAATCGAAGCAGAAAAGGTATCTTGTACAACTAAACCCCAAAGGGAACATGTGTACCAAATTTGAGAAAGATCCATGCGTTAGTTCCTGACAAATCGCGATAACAATGTTTCATCGGGAAATCCAAGATGGCCGCCTGGTGGCCATATTGGATTTTTGAATCCGTTCCTGAGAAATTGCAATAACAAAGTTTCATGGGGAAATCCAAGATGGCCGCATGGTGGCCATATTGGATATTCAAATTGGACTAAAGTACACATGTTGTACAACTAGACCCAAAGGGGAACCGGTGAACCAAATTTGAGAAAGATCCATGAAGTAGTTACCGAAAAATAATGACAAGATTTCACTGGCAAATTCAAGATGGCCGCCATGGCAGCCATATTTAAAATCGTATCAACACCGCATGAACAAATTCTGGTGTACTCATTGGGGGGAACATGCATGCCAAGTTTCAGCTTAATCGGTCAAGCGGTTTCGGAGAAGAAGATGTTTACGGACGACGCACGACGGACGACGGACGACGGACAATCAGGCCATGACATTAGCCCATCGGGCCTTCGTCCCAGATGAGCTAAAAACTGGCATTGAATGTATATGGATATTGAAAAACTCAAAATGTCTTACGGAAGAACTTGATGCTAAACGTCACATACCGTACAGATATGTATCCACATGGGATTTCTCGACTCTCTATACTACAATCCCTCATCAGGACCTTATTGACCGTCTAAGTTCATTAATAGTATCTGTGTTCAAGAAAACTGATCGTAGATATATTAATGTCGCAAGCCATAAAGCATTCTTTAGCTCTACTACATGCAAGAGATATCATTCATGGGATGTTTCTTTGTGTATATAGTTGCTCGAATTTCTCATTAAAAATATCTCTGTGAAATTTGGCAACACAGTATATCAGCAGCATACAGGTATTCCAATGGGTACTAATTGTGCACCTCTGTTGGCTGACCTGTATCTGTTCTCTTATGAATATGACTATATGTAGGCGCGTTTCGTTTTCATTCACGAAACGCTATATAGACGATCTTCTCGCTGTGGATAATCGCTATATAAATGACGCAGTGAAGGATATATATCCACCTTCACTTGATTTGAAGGAAACTACAGATAGTCCTACATGCACATCATATTTGGATCTATATCTCTACAAAAATGAAGCGGACATTCTCTCTCGTCGATTTTATGACAAAAGAGATGATTACAATTTCGACATCGTAAACTATCCCTTTCTGGACAGTAATATTCCAGTGGGACCTGCATATGGCGTATACATATCTCGCCTAGTAGTATTTGCTAGATCCTGTGTTAAATGTGACGATTTTAATCATCGTCACAAAACGTTGTTGCAGAAACTTATAAAACAGGGCTATTCTACCAAGCGCCTCCATTCAAAGTTTCTCAAATTTGGGGTTACATATCGCATGCTGATAGCAAAATACGAACGTAGCGTGCAAGATCTATGGTGTTACGTTTCGTAACTTGTGTCTAATTCCGCTTAACCCGGGGCTAGGGGCCGTATGAACCCGTGTACTTCAAGATCCTCATGGTGCTCATATGAACAGTCACAATCAAAGCGTGACTGAGATACATCATTCTTTAGATGACGACTTTACAACGAATATTATGGATTAAGAATACTGATCAGCGATACGGATTTGATATTTTTGGAACATCATGATGTCTTGCCGGCATCATTGAAAACTGTTGCCCGCTTCTCTTTTGCAGGAAACAAGCCTATGTTTATGTATACTATGATTGTCTTTCTGAATTTGGCGCTAATACTGTTATATGGATATGGAAGAGGTCTTTGGATTATGGACGCGGATATTCTTTAATGGACGACGGCTGAATTATGAATGACGGACTAGACGCTCGTATTTTTATTCCGTGTATGCCTGGATTCTGCTGGTGGACAAGTTGTCCCCGAGGCCGGGACCCTGCACATCCCTGCACTCATAATGAAAGTAACAAAATAAATTAATTGTAAGACAGATCCGAGGAACCTTAGTGCAGGTTCCTTGGCCGAGTCTCTAACAGTTCGAAATACACTAAGATCTTTTTCAATCCAAATGACAGACATATTTCTGACAGCAAAGCAAGGTAACGACATCAAACCTTGTAATATTACGCTTGATGATTGTTTACCACCGAATTCTACATGTAATAATTTCAAGATTTCTAAGTGTGGACATCGTGGATGTCTCACGTGTCCACTCTTTAATACTTCAGTTTCATTTAGTTCCGCGCCAACTGGTAACTCATATTCTGTTAACTCTTATGTTGATCTTAATTGTTCTACTAAAAACTGTATTTATTTAGTTTCCTGTAAGAAGTGTGGCCAACAGTATGTTGGCAAGACCACCCAAAGACTCCATCTTAGGGTGAACGCTCACAGGAAATCCGTTAGAAAAACACAATTGCTCATAGGTAAGCATTTTTCTGTACCCGACCATGGCTGGGATAACTTTAGTATTCAGATCATAGACGTCGTCTATCCATCTACCAAGGATTCCCCCTTTGGATTTGAGAGAAAAATCCAAGAGCGGGAATTATTCTGGATGCTAGAACTTGGGTCGGTCTTTCCGTTTGGTTTAAATGATAATGCCAGTGGGTTCGGCAATTCTACAAACCGCCGTTCAAATATAACCAACATTGCCCAGCTATTTAAACCCCATCAACGAAGACATCGCAGCCATGGTTGACGAAAGTTTAATAGTTCGATGATTCACGATCATATCACTTTAAATTACTTAGTGGGTTTAATTAACACACCCAATAGTATACATAGCTTACGTACAGTTTGTATGCGTGACCTCTGAGACCTTTAGATTAAATAGCCAGAGATATACAACAATCTGCGTCTTCAGAAAATATAATACCACCAAAAATCAGTAAGATATGTCAAGATATAGCGTATTTTCGCTTGTATCGTCCAGTGAACATAATCGAAATATCTCAAGATCGGCTTTTCTTGAAACTGAACTACTTAGATAAAGGACTGAACATCATTAATTTACCTCGAATCCTGAATGATCCAGAGGTACGCAACGCTGTACCAAACTATTTTAAGTTGACAGAACCTCCTTGTATTTCATATAAATATACTAAATCTATAGCCACCAAAATATTCAATTACTCCAATGCTGCCAAGGAGTTTGACTGGAACCTATACACGTCAGAAGGCTATAGTTGTGCTTGTGAATCGTCGAACTTTATCTACACACCATGCAAACATGTTGTGACTGGTGACCTTGATGTGGTGAGTAATAAGGACCTGAAATTACTTCTGATGAAGGGACCTAAATATAGAGAACCGAGAAGAATAAATCTAAAGGCTGACCAGAAGACAACGAATATTATGGATATTTACAACGAATATTATGGATTAAGAATACTGATCAGCGATACGGATTCGATATTTTTGGAACATCATGATGTCTTGCCGGCATCATTGAAACCTGTTGACCGCTTCTCTCTTGCAGGAAACAAGCCTATGTTTTTGTATACTATGATTGTCTTTTTGAATTTGGTGCTAATACTGTTATATGGAAAATGGAATAGATCTTTGGATTATGGACGCGGATATTCTCTAATGGACGACGGCTGGATTATGAATGACGGACTACACACTTGTAATTGGAACAGTACGTTATTTATTGGTCTAAGCGAGAAAAAGTTGAACCTACAGTACTCGCTGATTGGCTGGACCTCACCAGAAGCAAGGTCGTTGAAACAATCCGCTATACTGACAGAAGAACTCTTCCCCAAGTAAAACAAGTACTGAGAAATCTCAATTCGCAAGAAGTTCTAGCAAATCTCCAGAGTAAATTCGTCATAGTCCCAGCAGACAAAGCTCCAAATAATATAATATTCATATGTAAATATTACTATTACCAGGTGCTGGTTAAAGAATTGAGTGTAGACATATCATCATCAAATACGTCTACTTACTCTCAAACTTCATTTACTCTGGAAGATTTATTTAACAATCACACAACGTTTCTCAGGGAAAGAGGTATTTGTCTTCCAACCAATCATAACGACATACCGAAAGTATACTGGACTCCCAAAATGCATAAATCACCATACAAAGCTAGATTCATAGCTGGTTCTAGAAGCTGCACCACCACCAAGCTGCTTTCAGCCCTATTGACGAGGGCCCTTCAGGAGTTAAAGCATTTTGAGAAAGGTATTGCGCCACTATTTCAAAAAACTCTGGCGTTGAATGTATGAGGGTATTGAAAACCTCAAAATGTCTTACGGAAGAACTTGATGCTAAAGGTCACATACCGTACAGACATGTATCCATATGGGATTTCACGACTCTCTATACTACAATCTCTCATCAGGACCTTATTGACCGTCTAAGTTCATTAATAATATCTGTGTTCAAGAAAACTGATCGTAGATATATTAATGTCGGGAGCCATAAAGCATTCTTTAGCTCTACTACATACAAAAGATGGGATGTTTCTTTGTTTATAGAGCTGCTCGAATTTCTCATTAAAAATATCTATGTGAAATTTGGCAACACAATATATCAGCAGCATATAGGTATTCCAATGGGTACTAATTGTGCACCCCTGTTGGCTGACCTGTATCTGTTCTCTTATGAATATGACTATATGCAGGCGCTTTCAAAAACCGATCCATTCAAAGCCCGTTTCTTCGCATTCATCAAACACTATATAGACGATCTTCTCGCTGTGGATACTCGCTATATAAATGACTCAGTGAAGGATATATATCCACCTTCACTGGATTTGAAGGAAACTACAGATAGCCCTACCGGCACATCATATTCATCTCTACAAAAATGAAGCGGACATTCTCTCTCGTCGACTTTATGACAAAGAGATGATTACAATTTTGACGTCGTAAACGATCCCTTTCTGGACAGTAATATTCCAGTGGGACCTGCATATGGCGTATACATATCTCGACTAGTAGCATTTGCTAGATCCTGTGTTAAGTGTGACGATTTTAATCAACGTCACAAAACATTGTTGCAGAAACTTATAAAACAGGGCTATTCCACCAAGCGCCTCCACTCAAAGTTTCTCAAATTTGGCGATA
This sequence comes from Hanleya hanleyi, assembly GCA_036873755.1. Taxonomy (NCBI): domain Eukaryota; kingdom Metazoa; phylum Mollusca; class Polyplacophora; order Lepidopleurida; family Hanleyidae; genus Hanleya; species Hanleya hanleyi. The sequence goes on from JAVTVY010033881.1 coordinate 25,336, forward strand.
CCGTACAGACATGTATCCACATGGGATTTCTCGACTCTCTATACTACAATCCCTCATCAGGACCTTATTGACCGTATAAGTTCATTAATAGTATCTGTGTTCAAGAAAACTGATCGTAGATATATTAATGTCGGAAGCCATAAAGCATTCTTTAGCTCGACTACATACAAGAGATATCATTCATGGGATGTTTCTTTGTTTATAGAGTTGCTTGAATTTCTCATTAAAAATATCTATGTGAAATTTGGCAACACAATATATCAGCAGCATATAGGTATTCCAATGGGTACTAATTGTGCACCCCTGTTGGCTGACCTGTATCTGTTCTCTTATGAATATGACTATATGCTGGCGCTTTCAAAAACCGATCCACTCAAAGCCCGTTCCTTCTCATTCACCAAACGCTATATAGACGATCTTCTCGCTGTGGATAATCGCTATATAAATGACGCAGTGAAGGATATATATCCACCTTCACTGGATTTGAAGGAAACTACAGATAGCCCTACAGGCACATCATATTTAGATCTATATCTCTACAAAAATGAAGCGGGCATTCTCTCTCGTCGACTTTATGACAAAAGAGATGATTACAATTTCGACATCGTAAACTATCCCTTTCTGGAACAGTAATATTCCAGTGGGACCTGCATATGGCGTATACATATCTCGCCTAGTAGCATTTGCTAGATCCTGTGTTAAATGTGACGATTTTAATCAACGTCACAAAACATTGTTGCAGAAACTTATAAAACAGGGCTATTCCACCAAGCGCCTCCACTCAAAGTTTCTCAAATTTGGCGATACATATCGCATGCTGATAGCAAAATACGAACGCAGCGTGCAAGATCTATGGCGCTACGTTTCGTAACTTGTGTCTAATTCCGCTTAACCCGGGGCTAGGGGCCGTATGAACCCATGTACTTCAAGATCCTCATGGTACTCATATGAACAGTCACAATCAAAGCGTGACTGAGGTACATCATTTTTAGATGACGACTCTATAACGAATATTATGGATTAAGAATACTGATCAGCGATACGGATTTGATATTTTGGAACATCATGATGTCTTGCCGGCATCATTGAAAACTGTTGACCGCTTCTCTCTTGCAGGAAACAAGCCTATGTTTATGTATACTTTTGTCTTTTTGAATTTGGTGCTAATACTGTTATATGGAAATGGAATAGGTCTTTGGATTATGGACGCGGATATTCTCTAATGGACGACGGCTGGATTATGAATGACGGACTAGACGCTTGTAATTTGGTACCGTTGTCGATGGGCGTTGACTGTGAGTGATGAAATCCGGTGGATTTTCAGACGTAGTGGGTGTACTTGGTGTAGGTGTTGACTCTATACTCGGCGTGGAGCTCGTTTTGGCTTCTACACGTGGTGTGGTGATGATGACTGGACTCGTTTCGAGTGCGGGGTTGACTGGTGTAGAGAAGGTCTGTACATTCGTCTGACCTCCACTCACGGCTGGTGTCTTTGGTGGGGTGAGTAGAGTGCTGAGATAGGCTACGTCGTAAAACACACCTTCGTACAACACACACAGCAGGGTTAGCAATGTTACCACAAAGCCCACTTGCGCTTTGCGCGTTTTGGAAGACGCTGCGTTCAGAGGCAGCTGCTGTTTGTCCATAGCACCGTGTTCTTGGTCGAACGTGGAAGGAAGGATGACGGTAGTGGTGTCTGGTTTTATAGTCGTTTCACCTGGTTGTCCGCGACCCAGGAATTGAAGGAACTGGACCAGCCTTGCCATTTGACGAAATGAAACAGTTTGCCACGTCGACGTTCCGTTTTCAAAATCTGCTCCACCGTGTAGTAGTCTTGCTGTGTTTTAACGACACGTTGTAATTCCGTTTCGTAAAACGTCCCTAGCAACGGTTCACCTTGAAAATCTTCCAGTTCATAGACTCGCTGCTGTCGGAGTATGCGCCAGTTGGGCAAGTAACTTTTCTCGAACTTGCCCTTGAGTTTACTGATCCGTACAGGGTTCCCGACCTTGAACACCTCCTTCGGCGTTCGTGGCGATTGTATGGAGTACAAGACACGCCGGATTTCATTGCGTTGGATCACGGTAATGGGGGCTCTCTGTATACTCCGGTGATAGGCTCGATTGTAACCACACACAAGTTTCGGGAGAACATCGATGTACCGCCTTGTATTCTTGTAGGTGAATTATTTATACATGCGACCTTTGAATGTCCTGTTGAACCTTTCCACAACGGAAGCCTTGGTCTCGTTATAAATGTGAAAGAAGAAGACCTTCTGGACTTTCAGAAAGTGTTGGAACGGTCTGTTGAGGAATTCGGTGCCTTCGTCGGTTTGCAAATACAAGGGTTTGCGTCCGGTCTTGAAGATGTCCTTGAACGCCGCTATGAGATTCGCCCCCGTTTTCGTCCGGATAGGTACCACCCACGCATACTTTGACAGGATATCGATGCACGTCAAGATATACCGATTCCCATCGTTGTGTTTGGCAAAGGCGCTCATATCGACCAAATCCGCTTGCCACTGGGCATCTAGTCCACCCACGATGACCCGGTTCCGTAGAAAATGGCGCCGGACAGATGGATGTAAGGTATAGGTGTTTTGTTTTTTTAACCAATCTCGGAATTGGGCACGTTGCATCTCCTGGGGTTTGGCCGCTCGATATAGAACCGACAATGCACTATACGCAGCCGGACCGTCGGGACTGTAATATAAGTTATCCAACACCTTCTCCGAGCGCTTCATGGTGACAAAATGATAATGGACCCGGAGAGTATCGCTTATTCATAACGAGGTCTGATGTTCGGGTTCTTCCACCGTTGTATATATCCTAGGTTGACTGAGTCTAGCCGGATAGTCTATAGCATCGTCGTCTGGTTCCGCTTGCAGACCATAGAAGAGGGTCTAGGGTAAAATGCACTGTACCTCCATTTAGCCGAGCCAATTGAGCAGAGAAGGGACCGCGTCGGACGTACACATCGTGACACAAGTGATGAGATTCCCGTCTAGTTCACCAGACAACACCCATTTGAATTTGGTCCAGCCCTCCCGCGACAGACGAATCTGAGCCTGGCACGGTTGTGTAGGGTCCGCATCACATATGTCTCCTACCTCCTCCATGATATCGACTTTATCCGCATAGACGTCCAGGAAGACCTCGGAGGTCCATCTGAGAAACGCCCGTATTATATGCTCAGTCATGGTCAGTGCGTGAATGACACACACTCTGACTGTCTCTCGTATTTATGGTCAGGTCATCTCGGTGACCTGGTTGACCCAATGACGAACGGTGAATGACGCACACTGTGACTGACCCTCGTATATATCGGTTGCACATAAGCGCATCTGTGGAGGCTCTGAAGATCCGTTCTTTTTCTGTCGCTGTCATTGCCACAGCGTGAGGGTCAATAGGGCAAAGACCATTGTGAGGCATGAGCGCTCGTGAGCGTGAGCGCGCGTGGTCCATAGCGCGAGCATCAAGGATGGCTGTCATACTCCAGTAGTGGTGGGTGATCACCTCTCCGTCGAGTCCACTCTGTCGAGGACCGCTTCTGTGAACTCTTTCAGGATGTGGCGTCGCCCCTCGTCGTCGTCGCCATCTGCAAACATGGATCGAACCACTGCTCGGGAACCCGTGAGTGAATTAACCACGGTGGCATGGTGTAAAATGCGAGTAGCATAGGGATGGGTCACCGTCATGGCTCTGCAACCAGGAATGGGATGTGGGATCCAGAGGGAAGTGTTTTGTAGACCATGTCACACATGCGCGCCTATACGTAGCCCTACGGGGTGTAATCCGTGATAAGTAATATTCTGATTGGTTAGTCCAAAAGGAGAGCAACAACAACAACAAAGATTACAGGTCAATCCTTTTATTATCCCAACGTGACCTGCGCACTTCCGGTTTCTGCACGCAGCGTGCGGCCGGATAACCCTCGCCGGTGTGCGGCCGGATAACCTGCGCAGGCGTGCGGCCGGGCGGGCCGGGGGAACCCCGGATGTTGAAAAGGCCCCTGCGCCAAGGTCACGCCCGATCGAGCCATACCGGAAGTGACGTCACACATGACGTCATACGGATGTTGAAAATGTCCCGGATGTTGAAGGTCAGTACATGTAAGTGCATGTACATCCCAGGGTCCATACATGCATTCCATGCATTTTTCCCGTGGGACTACTTTCTGTCCGCGGAAGCTTTTTTGACCGCATCACCACAAGACCGCATCACCGCGGAGAAATTCGAGGTTAAAGAAACCGAAAGAGGCGCCATCTGTCCGGAACTATAGTGCACTTGACCTAAACAACCCGTCCCAATAACGCCCCGTGACCTCCCCGTGACCTCTCCGAAAGTAGGTCAAGTTAACCGAATATACCGTGACTATACTACTCATGGTGCTCCAACATGGGGTGTAATATGTAGAATGTATTCCAGCATCCAACAGTTCGCTATACCTTTACAGTATCATTCTTCTCTCTTTCCCTTTACAGTAATATTCTTCAAGAAGGACAACGATTCAAGAACATAATATTGAGCTGACGATGATACCGGTATTAATGCCAATGTAACACGTGTAAGGAATGATACCCTGTAACGTGATAGCCTCATGCTAAAACCAGCTGACATCTTAGTTCATTGGAATGAAGGGTTAACTTCCATCTAAGCCTTTATAATATTAAAGTACAACTATTAACATCTAGACCACATGTCACATTAGATATAACAACAAAGGAAGGTCATGGTCCCCCTTTTGACCTTTGGAGGCTTTCTCAAGCCACCACCTAACTTCCTAGATATCTGAGGACTCACTCCCAATCCACCTTAATTAGAAAGCACGCAAAATTTATCAGTGGGACAGGACCGGAGTAAATCTATTTTTCAGAAGAAAAAAATCCCTTTATCCCCAGATTTCGAGCTAAAGACATTTGAGTGTTATCTAATCCGGAGATAAAAATGTTATGGTCCTATATATCTATGAAAAATGTACGTGGATAGATATAATTTCAGTCATTTAAATGACATAATAAATGTACCTGTATACGCATAGAACCTCAATTATTTAATTAACAGAATTTGTGTTGGACTCCAATTCTATACTTCGCGTGGATTCAGTTCAATTTTTGTTTTAGTCTAAGCAGTTAGTCCATATTTACACAAAATACTTTTTTCGAGTGGAGAGACGAAAACGTTATCCAATATTATTGATATCCTATCCATGTCATGGCTCAATTGTAGGCATATGTTGCAAAAATGCATTCATGTTATTGCTGAGTGGAAATTTGCTGTGAATCATGTATTCCTCGCCCAGTCAATGTTAAAATTGTGCTACTCAGTAAATATATATCTATTCTCACTAAGGATGATCTTGGTCATTGAGACATAATTCATCTTCCCTATTTACCCCACAGTAAAATTGTATGCTGTAGAAATATGCCTACCTGTCATTTATTTCTAACCCAATCAACATAAAAATCGGGCTACATACTCATCATTATTCAAATTTTATTCATTTTCTTTTTTCTCAAGTACGGTTCTGTGATATCTGAGGCGCTGTAAAGTGTCGTATCCTTTGATGTAAGAATATCATCGCACCGTTTCATGTAAAGAAAACATAAAGAATTGAACGCATACATTATTGAATACAAATAATATTTTTGGATTTCCACTTTCCAAATATTTATTAACACTAGGTTGCCGTGAATATGCTTCCAGTGTGTTCTAGATGAATCAGCTCAAAACTTGCGGACATACTCGAAATGTTGTGGTAATACATGAACTTCATATTCTAATACTAATATTCGTGTTCCATGTATATCTACTTCTACATCATGTCAGTCACACCGCCATAACTCCCTCTGTACCGATAATTCTGACAGTTTCAAACTGGTATCAACATGAATGAACAACAAACAGCAGCAGCTCATTTCATCATATATGATGCTCCGGACTTTCCAACAAGATATAATATCAAAATCTTTGTCTGGAACTTCTCCATTTTTATATGCCAATGACTGGTAATCCTTGAACATTTTTTTTTCTATCGGTTACATTGTACCGTATGGATTAAACATAGTGAAACTTTTCGGGTAGTTATGGATGCCATTTTGGAAGTACCCATGGAGCTTTGAATCATAGAAACAGGCTGGATAACCCCAATATGACAGGCTATGAAGCAAGAGAGTATCCGCTCATTATCTTTCGGAGTTCCGGTGAATATCTAGGGACGAGGACAGACTGAAATGAAACATCTTGGATGCTATATAATTACTAGCTGCAGCTTGTTTCATTTCACATTTCAATAAACTATGGCTTTGTTTTTAATGACAATATTTCATGATGCAAGGTTTAGCTAGAGCACATGCCAATTTGAATACAGTATACCCCTGTCCATCTGGACCATATGTTAAATGTATATAAGTGAATCTCGTTCAGAGATGTCCCACAGTTGGTATCGATTTTGGGGATGAATGAATGGGTCGTAGAGCCACAAATTAAATCGAGCAATATGACAGTTATCTTTGCTTCCAAGGTTTGTCAGTTACGTACACCACATAAACAAATACACTCCAGGGTACGCCCATGCATGGAAGTGGTTATCAGAGGTCGACGTATATGTTCTGAGTGAAATATTTTTAAATCACATTACGTATACGTCATTCACCGTCTAAAAGCATCATTCTATGTCAGATGTACGACTCGGTTTATTTGTAGTGAAGTAAACTGAAAATCGTGTGAGTCTGTAAGGTATATAATTTGTGTCTAATTCCACTTAACCCGGGGCTAGGGGCCGTATGAACCTATGTACTTCAAGATCTTCCTAGTGTTCATATGAACAGTCACAATCAAAGCGTGACTGAGATACATCATACTCTAGATAACGACTTTACAACGTATATTCTATGGATTGAGAATACTGATCAGCAATACGGATTTGGTATTTTTGGAACATCATGATGTCTTGCTGGCATCATTGAAAACTGTTGACCGCTTCTGTCTTGCAGAAAATTAGTTTTATGTATACTATGATTTATCCTTTTAATTTGGTGCTAATGTTATTATATGAATTAGGTCTTTGGATTATGGACGCGGAAATTCGTTAATGGACGACGGCAGAATATTGAATGGCGGACTAGACGCTTGGATGTACAAGATATCGTGCTTATGCGGTTAGTTCAGTCACCTCACATACCATTAAAGTAGTTTGACGTACTACGTTAGCATCTTCATTTGAGTTTGGTGATAAATACTATGCATATCTGAAAATATTATAGCAAGCAGGTAAATGGCATTACGTTTCATATCGTATAACTAATTCAAAGTGATGATTTAAGCACCTTGCTTTTCTTGCAAATGTCCATCGAATATGGTTGTTTTAAAATCGGAATCATTAATCTGTTTGACCGCTATATGTTTTGATGAACTCACCAGAGACAAAGTCCATTGTCTAATAACATGCAACATTAGACTAAACGTATGGTCAATTATTAACGTATGGTCAATTATTGATGCGAAATTTAACCCTATCTGGCCTGGGCTTTTTGGGGCCTTCCAGGCCTGGGGAGGGGGGCCGGGGCCGAAATGGCCCCCCCCCCCCTAATTATTTTTCTTACCCCTTGAGCTAAGGGGCTGAAACTTATCACACTATACCCTTGGGTGAAGCTCTAGCAGAAAATGTAAAAAAATCCAAGATGGCTGCTTTGATGACGTCACAGTGACGTCATTTTCAAAAACGCCATTTTTTGGTCGATTTTTCGGCCAGATTTTCCGAAATTTTTATTTTTGCAATTTCTCGGTAAAAACTGCATGATAAATTAGTAAATATTGATGTAATGTGAAATAAAATAGTTTTTGCCCACTTTTCATTGCAGAAAAGCAGAAATTTTGAAGAAATATGCCCAAAATATCACTTTTCTGGGACCCCACGTGGCCCCCATCTTAGATTTACCCATGATCCTCTGCTCGGGGGGTTATGCAAATAGGCTCAAAATGACCCCAATACGATAAACTATAAAGTCGGGGAGTGTCAGCTCTCCATTTTTTGTCGTTCCGGAGATAGTGAAGAAAGTTTGGTAGGGGGCCATGATGGCTCTGTCCACTGTATTCGAACTATGGTAACCCATTTACATTAGTGTTAGATAAACTATATAGAGATATGGTTAGAAGCATTCAATCATTCCATCGTATGTACACTTCTCTCTTTCATTCCAGGTGATGCGAGTTCAAATCAGCAGTAGTGTGGTTCGCCTTTTCGGAAATCGACTTACTGCTATATGAATACACTTACTCGAGGCATAGACATCCATCACTGATGAGAATTGTGCCAACTTGAAGATCGTTAATGCTACGTATGGGCCTCGCTATGGCATAATTCTAATCGGTTGTGTGGATCGAAAATGTCGATTTTGTGAGCATAATCGTATACTATCAGGTAGTGTAGATGACAGACGTGTTTCTGGAAACTGGAAGGTTTCAGTAATATTTTATTATCAAATCAAGTTCATAAATTGGTTAGCTAATAATATATTGACAAAATGCTTTTCCGCGGTCGCCAATTCGAAACCTGAGATGACCTATATTAATGCCCTCCCGTGAATACAAAAATCTGTTGAGGAGCCATCTTAATCGCGAAGTTTGTGAGTAACCACTAGAATATGTATATAGATATCAGTTAAAATAAGGCTCAGATGGTGCCCATTTCGGAAATCCGAGATGGCTGGTATTACATCATGCCCATTGTTAAAATATTGCGGTGCTTAGCCCCAAATATATCAGTGTGTCGACAGGAACAATGTAGCTATATTGTGTGGTTGAAATATTGATTGGAATCAGCTTCAGATGGCAGGCATCTTGAAATAAAAGATGGCGGACAAGGCCATATGACCACTATCACGTTCCTAACATTGATGGCATATTTCATCAATATTCTGACATTTGATCAATAAAAATACTAAACAGAATAAAATATTGCATGATTTAAGATACAAATATGGTCCTCTGGCGGCCATTTTGAAAAATGATCGCTGTGACCTACATAGGAAAAGTTCGCGTTGGCTCCATATCAAGAAATGCTCCCCAGGCCTCAATGTACATCTCTGCCAAATTTCATGTTTTTACGGAAAAAAGCACACTTTTCACATATTGACTGGACTATGCAGAAGTCAAGAGATAAGAAACTTATTGTAATCTTGTAATCTTATTTAGATTCACTTCTCAGTTTAATTGAACGCCATCATCAAAGCGCGATTGACATAAAAGAAATGACAAATTCAAGAAACAGCCTTCCGAAAGCTATAGCCATGAAAAACGATGAAAACCTATGTTGTTTCCACTCTACTTGTTAGATGTATGACTGTGAGAAAGAATTCACCGAGTGCCTGTACCTGTAGGTTATCTGAGCACAAAATGCCTAACATTTACAGTAAACGACTACGCCAAACTTGAACAACTGTTAAACACCTGTGGTCTCAATTCTAGGGCTGTTCCGTATAAATACTTGTCAGCTGGAGTGCAGAGATAAGTAGACATGCTTTGATTGATGATTAGTTTATTTAGTGCTAACATCTTGAACTCTATTTATTGATACTTCTCTGTATGTATGTCAACACACGAGCGTAAAGTGGAACACTCTTAAAGTACACCTGTATCTATCCAGACATGTCAACACTTGTTTGGGTCTTGTGGTCAACCGCACTAATCTCAACATGAAGGTCAAGCTCGATAATATTTCAGCTGCGGACGATTCATTGGCCGTAAAACTGACAAAGGTCATGCAGATAAATGCATATGTGGAGCAGTTCTGATCTCGATAATAGACGATTTATACATAACGTTATATACCTTCTTTCGAAAATTAATAAACGCAACATTGAAAGGTTAACAGAAAACGATGCCGGTGTGCTGACAAGAAGTCATATGACCATACAGAAGCATCTAATGACTGTACGCGAATTTTGTCTCATCTCAAGTAACTAATCTATTGATTGGACGCTGATAGACCTTACAAAGTCTTTGTGGTGAGCACCTTCTCATCGAATGTCGGAGCTGACGTCTCTGTTATTGTTTCTGCAGTTGCGAAGGAAGGAACCGTCTTTGATACATCCATGTCTTTAAAATGTCATAATTCACGTTAAGATTTGGATCATATTGATACCTTGGGAGGCATTTTGTCATATTGCCCACAGATCTTTCTGCAAGCGGATCGGTGAAGGTGATATTAGTTCCAAAGGCTTGCATTCACGTTTTCCCACTGTTCGCCTTTAGTATTAGCTTGTATGACCAGGGAGTTAGCGCTACATGATCACTGATCAATAACTCCGATATTCAAGAAAATGGCACTTGTAGGATCTACTACTCGGAAACAGTTAAAGGTAGACTGTGGTAGTGTACATGTATGTCAAAGTGGCATCCTCAGAATAATTGGATATAAATGTTACCTAATTTCTAAATGGCATTAGTATATATACTATTTATACGTCATAATATATAGTATAGTATCAGCCAAATTTCGCTATTCTAGAGGTTAAAGAGATGTTGACATCTGCCTTCGATGTATATTTTCGTAGTATTACTACACCAACTGATGCGAAGTTACGAACTTACAGCAAAATTAAGTCAAAAATTGAGTTCTCTCCATACCTGCAACTTATGAAACAACGCAGTTTACGCAAGCAATTAACGTATCTGAGATTGAGTACTCACTATCTTCAAATTGAAGTGGGTAGATACAAAAATAAAATTAAATCTAATCCTGTTACTGAAAGACTATGCAAGGTTTGTAATTTAGGCCTTGTTGAAGATGAGAACCATTTTCTTCTTGTATGTCCTTTATATACTCAAGAACGAACGAAGTTTTTCCAAGATATTAATACTCAGGTTTTTCCGACCTCCGAATTATTTCAATTCATACTTGATCCAAATAGCACTTTTATGGCTCTTCGTGTTTGCAAATATATATCTACATGTTTTGAGTTGCGTAAAAGAAAAATACTGACGGCAAAGTAATTGTCATTCTCTTTTTAATTACAGGAAACTACGGAGCCGTAAAAGGGACATGGATTATTTTTTTTTCAGCCCCTATTAAGTCGTTATAACGACTTATTTTTTATTTTTTTTATTTTTATTATTATGTCGTTATAACGACTTAACTGACCAATGAAATTGCAGCATTAAGTCGTTGGAACGACTTATTAAGTCGTTATAACGACTTAATTGACCAATGAAATTGCAGCATTAAGTCGTTAGAACGACTTATTAAGTCGTTATAACGACTTAATTGACCAATGAAATTCCGTCTTACTTCTGCCGCTTTTATTTTGTTAACTGACAACTGCCCTCAAAACAGCGTTTAGATATGCAGTATGAAGTCTGATAATGCCATTGAAGTAATAAACTTTGGATAAATTGGAGAGATATGTAGGCTATAGAGGTGGGAAAAGTTGACGACGTCTGCCGACTAAAAGGCAACCATATGACTCTATGCCCAAACCTGCCAATTCACATGGCTTCTCTGTGTTGGTCCGATAATATCGCCAAAATTGTTTTGCTCGCCACCCTCCATGACAGATAATTAAGGAGCTTGTAGCGTTGGCTCGGGCGGTATGGCGGCCCACTTCAAAGAATTAAAAATGGGTCAGACATGCAGATAATTCTATAGGTAGCCATAGTCCACTCCAAAAGTGCCAAGCAAAAAAATGTGAAATGCAGACGGACGCAGAGAATAACACATGTGATACAAGTGCCGTAATCCTACTATCATAATGCACCACAACACAGCGTTTTGCATGCGTAAATTCGACACTTTCTGGGAGAGCCGTTCATAGACTGAACAAGACTGAACTTATGGAGTTTTACATCTAGTTATGAAAAATGGAGAGACCCATGCAATCAAAAACATGAGAGTGGGAACTGAGCTCCGGATCGAGCAACGGTTTAATGTTCATTCAAAACAAACAGAAAATATACCGTCAAAATGCACCAGAACAAAATAAATCGAACATAATGTATGTAGATTAACTTTCACTTTTGTTTCGCATAAGCACGCATCGATATTGAAAAGTATCACACCGTATGCCCCCATTTGACATTCTGGTAAAACACATACAAATCAGGACTAACACTTCACACGTGGAGCGCTCGTAGCCATAATGTTTGCATATTCAACATCGAAATATAGTACGCTCACAAACCACAAAAATAGATGTCTGTTTAATATATCAATAGATACTCTGATTACATAATCCACATTCGTTTATTTTACATATAATTTTAAGATATTATTTCTACGTGAAATTCCAGGGTTCGCTGATCTCTCTCTCATTTTTTTACAGGTCTAATGGGGGGGGGGACCCCCTGACCCCCACCCCCCGTAGATCTGCCCTTGATAGTGCCTATCTAAACGCTGTTTCACCGGGGAGTTGTCAGCTAACAAAATAAAAGCGGCAGAAGTAAGACGGAATTTCATTGGTCAATTAAGTCGTTATAACGACTTAATAAGTCGTTCTAACGACTTAATGCTGCAATTTCATTGGTCAATTAAGTCGTTATAACGACTTAATAAGTCGTTCTAACGACTTAATACTCCAATTTCATTGGTCAATTAAGTCGTTATAACGACTTAATGCTGCAATTTCATTGGTCAATTAAGTCGTTATAACGACATAATAATAAAAAAAAAAAAATAAAAAAAATAAGTCGTTATAACGACTTAATAGGGGCTGAAAAAAAAAATTCCATGTCCCTTATACGGCTCCGTAGGAAACACTGTTACAGCTAATAACGGAGACTGTCTATATCATCTATACGTCTACCTATATGATGCAAATGTGTTAATGTTAAAATGTTAATGTCATTTTGTTTATTGTTTTTGTACACTGTCCTTAATGGGCGTAAAGTGCAAATAAATTGAATTGAATTGAATTAGTAAAGGTCCTGTTCAAGAGAAAGGCTACAAAACTGTTTTGGACTAGGTCCCAGACGGTGGGGCTGATCACACCGAAATTGTGATTTCCTATGTTATAAGTATATACGATAGAATATATAAAATTAGTGCCAAAATTGGAATTGTCACACCCAAAATTGTGATTTTCTATGTTATAAGTATATACGATAGAAGATATAAAATTAGTGCCAAAATTGGAGTTGCACACGTACGCTGAGGATTATGTATGAAAACGAGCATCTGATCCTGCATTCAGTAGATAGCCGTCGCCCACATTGTGTGTGTTTTTTTGGGTTTTTTTCAATTCGTGGTTGACCTACCGTAAATTATATAAAATATAGTTTTTTAACTATGGGACTGATATTTGAGACTCGTATAAATTACCGTAAAATATATAAGAATATGTTGTATTGTTGGAAAATATTGAGGGAAAAAGATAGAGTAACAAAACAATATAAACGTCCAAATCATTGCCAAGTTAATCATATATATGTACATTGGTTGGCCATAGAGTGGATAGCAGTAAAATTGTACCGTGATGTGTTTATCTGGAATGAGTTTGTAGACTGTGATACCCAACTACCAAGTATTGTCAAGTGTATCTACAATGTATATCAGCTTTATTCTGTATATTTCAATCTGCAAAGCAGATATGTGTTTCTATTTATAATAATAGTGTCATCGGATGGTCTGGATTTTGAGACAGAAGACAACTGATTTCAACCCGCACTCAGAAATTAAACCACTGGGCGTACAATCACGATTCATATCTCATCGGACAGCTCTTGCAAATGGAAGTGTCACGAAATTTTTTGTTGCGCTGGAAAATTGCACTGAAAACCATTAGAGATGTAAACGTATTTCCACACGTAACACCTGAAATTTACTGAACATTGTATCCCTTATTATGTTTCCTTTAGTTTCATAATTGTTAAATATTAAATCGGTGATCGTGTAAATATGAATTACATTGTGACGCATATACTCAAGTAGCGGACCATTTCATCGCTAGTATACATAATTAAGAAATAATGTTTTCAAAAGCCTGTTTCGCCCTTGCCCTTGTCCACATTAACCGTGCGTCAAATAACCATCGAACACGCCCAGGAAAGCATTGATTCAATTCTATAGCAGTACTTAAATTGATTATCAACAAAGATTATAATGAAAGGTTGAACACACTTTTTTTATTTGACAACATCTTTCCACCCTTTGTCATGATTTAATTTTGTTTGATGTCCTATAGTTTCAGTTGGTAATGAACCAAGATCAATGGACGAGTGCATGTGGTCTCATATTTGGGAGTAATTCTGCCAACTGAGACAGACTGTGTGAAACATACATGGATATAGGTCAAGTTATGTTGCTTTGTTAATCAATCTCACGATGGAAACTACAGTTAAACTTGAGAAATTTCAGCTTGTAATCTATTTGTTGTTAGTCGATTTTATGGAGGCAGACGACAATTAGGCATTTTTTTGCCCGCCTTTTAAAGTAGAATCTGCCAAATGGACACATGCGCTTGTCAACATGGCCCGTGTAGATTTCACACAACCGTGTTAAAACATTCCACATATACGCACGGTTAACAGGTTGTAATATGCACAAGTGTTATAGGATATCGGCTTCAGGAGCTGTGCCATTATTCCGTCTATCAGAGGGGTAGTAAATGTGCGTGATGTAGATTCCTAACTTTGTGGCAGTTGAGGTGATCGAGTGTTTTGGAGTGTTTCCTGCTGGCGATTTGATGCTCTGAGGGTGCAGGTTCGAGCCTCGCATGGATCTGGCCCATCCAGCGAATGAGCTTTACCAACAAAGTTAATCCTAAAAATAATGGAATATAGAGTGTGAGTAGTATATAAAGAGCATATTCGACCTCCAACCCGGCCGTACGCATGCGCGCGAATGGCCGCAACGTCACTTTCGGTTCCTAGACCAAATTGTACCTCCAACACAAGAGAGCTCCCCGCAAAGTTCACTATAGTTCCGGTCACGTGACCGGAAATGACCTTTTGGGGCATATATTACTCCGCGGTGATGCGGCCTGGCGGTGATGCGGTCGCGAGGAGAAGCTTCCGCGGACATAAAGTAATCCCTAGATTTCAAATACGCTGCATAGACCGATTGGGTCGAGTGAGGTGTCAAAGTGAAGCGCTCCTCCAGGGAAATCAAGTCATGGGTGGGTGTATGTAAAATTAGGATTTGTCCCCAAAATATAAAAAGCGGAACACGGACTTTACCCCTACAACCATGTCCAAAAGGGCTAATATCGGCTTATCGGGATCTGCCTATCAAGTCATGGGTGGGGAGGAGTGGGTGCATGTAAAATTAGGATTTGTCCCGAAAATATAAAAAGCGGAACACTAACTTTACCCCAACAATATGGGAAAACCTCTATCAACCATGTCCAAAAGGGCTAATATCGGTCTCCGGCTTATCGAGGCCTGCCTATCAAGTCATGGGTGGGTGTATCATGTAAAATGAGGATTTATCCCCGAAAATATAAAAAGCGGAACACGGACTTTACCCCTAAAATAGGGCCTGATTCGCACATTTGCATCTAAACGAGAAAATACCTATGGGGGTGGCCATTTTTGTGCATTTTACTATGGGTTGCGTGAAACACGATGGGAAGGGTCTCGGAGCTAAGCGGTGAAATTTTTCGAAAAGTTTCCGTAGGTCTGGATAGGCCCATAGGCCTACAGGCTCAGTGGATAGGTCCATACTGGGCAATTCACACATGTTCATTGCGATATGGGTTGTGGGGTCTTGTTTTTCTCGTCTCACCACGTAGAACACGATGGGTGGGGTCCCGAAGCTAAGCGGTGACATTTTTTGAAAAGTCCAGGTACCCGGTAGGCAGGTACCGGTTAGGTCTGTATATAGGCCCATACTGGCTCAGTGGATAGGTCCATATTGGGCAATTCACACATGTTCAATGCGATATGGGTTGTGGGATCTTGTCTTTCACGTCTCACCACGTAGAATTCGATGGGCGGGGTCGCGAAGCTAAGCGGTGAAATTTTTTGAAAAGTTCACGGAGGTCTGGATAGGCCCATAGGCCTACTCGCTCAGTGGATAGGTCCATACTGAGCAATTCACACATGTTCATTGCGATATGGGTTGTGGGATCTTGTTTTTTGCGTCTCACCACGTAGAACATGATGGGCGGGGTCCCGAAGCTAAGCGGTGAAATTTTTTTAAAAAGTCACTGCGCGAATGCGTAGTGGATAAATAGTGCTGGGTGGACGTTTTGGGGTCTAGGTGAGCCCCTAGTGGTCCGATGGTGTCGTATGAGGTCTTTTTTGAAGCTTTCGTGGAGGAGCGCCCGACTGGCCTGGACCGTTTTCCATATTCTGCGCATGCGCGGTCTGGCCGTAGTATAGAACGCAGGCATTTTGGGGGTGTGTGGGGGGTGTTTGGGGTAGACATGGACCACTATTGGTCCAAATGGGTCGTGAGAGGTGTCAAAGTGAAGCTTTTGTGGGGTAGAGTCAGAATGGCGTTTTTTATTGCAAGTCGCGTCAGTCTGCGCATGCGCAGTTGGGTGTAGTAAGCAAAGTGATCATTTTGGGGTGCATGGGGGTGTGTTTGGAGTAGAGATGGACCACTATTGGTCCGAATGTGTCGTGGGGGTGTCATTTTGTAGCTCTCGGGGTTTAGACCCCGATTTGAAGGGATGTCCACAGTATCTGTGACGTCATCGGTGACGTCATCAGTACGAGTAGTAGCGAAAGTGGGCATTTTGGGGCAGTGAAGAAGGTATTTGGTGTAGAGATGGACCATCCTAGGTCCGAATGCGTCCTGTGGGGGGTCATCTTGTAGCCTCCGGGGTGGAGACCACGATTCGAGGGATGTCCACAGCATCTGTGACGTCATTGGTGACGTCATCAGTACTAGTAGTAGCGAAAGTGGGCATTTTGGGGCAGTGCAGGAAGGTATTTGGGATAGAGATAGACCATCCTTGGTCCGGATGCGTCGTGTGGGGTGTCAAAGTGAAGCTCTCGAGGTGTAGATCACGACTTGAGGCATGTCCATGTCATCTGTGACGTCAACAGTAGGAGTAGTAGCGAAAGCCGGCATTTTGGGGAAGTGAAGGAAGGTGTTTGGGGTAGACAGGGGCCATCCTTGGTAGGAATGTATCGTGTGGGGTGTCATCTTGTAGTTCTCTGCAAGCAGACGCATCTACATACATGGTGGTCGCATCGTGCATGAATACTACATATGACTTGATACTGCGAACTATAACTGTAAAAGTCAGGATAGTCGAGTGTTCTAAGGCGCCAATCGCAAGCGCTGGCCTGCACATGCATGGCGTGGGTTCGAATCCTACTCCTGACACATGAGTTTTTTACTTGATACTTCTGATACAATAGTTAAAACTATAAAACTATAACTGTAAAGTCAGGATGGCCGAGAGGTATAAGGCGCCAGTCCTAAGTGCTGGTTTGCGCAATGCAGTGCGTGGGTTAGAATCGTACACCTTTTGTATTATACAATATTTGTCCTGTATTATACAATAGATGTTCTGTATTATACCTTATCTGTGCTGTATTATACCATATCTGTGATGTATTACAAGCGTCTGGTCCGTTATTCATAATTCAGCCGTCGTCCATTAGAGAATATCCGCGTCCATAATCCAAAGGCCTATTCCATATTCCATATAACAGTATTAGCACCAAATTCAAAAAGACAATCATAGTATACATAAACATAGGCTTGTTTCCTGCAAAAGAGAAGCGGGCAACAGTTTTCAATGATGCCGGCAAGACATCATGATGTTCCAAAAATATCAAATCCGTATCGCTGATCAGTATTCTTAATCCATAATATTCGTTGTAAAGTCGTCATCTAAAGACTGATGTAGCTCAGTCACGCTTTGATTGTGACTGTTCATATGAGCACCATGAGGATCTTGAGGTACATGGGTTCATACGGCCCCTAGCTCCGGGTTCAACGGAATTAGACACAAGTTGCGAAACGTAACGCCATAGATCTTGCACGCTACGCTCGTATTTTGCTATCAGCGTGCGATATGGATCGCCAAATTTGAGAAACTTTGAGTGGAGGCGCTTGGTGGTGTAGCCCTGTTTTATAAGGTCTTTTTACAATATATGTGCTGTATTATACCATATCTGTGATGTATTATACAATATCTGTCCAGTATTATACCAAATCTGTGCTGTATTATACCTTATCTGTGCTGTATTATACCATATGTCATGTATTGTACCATATATGTCCTGTACTATAATATATGTTCTGTAATGTACAATATTTGTCCTCTATTATACCATATCTGTCATGCATTATACCATATCTTTGCTTTATTATACTATATCTGTCCTGCATCATACCAAATCTGTGCTGTATTCTACCATATCTGTCCTAAATTATACCATATCTGCGCTGTATTATACCATATCTGTCCTGTGTTATACAACATCTGTCCTGTATTATAGCAAATCTGTCCTGTATCGTACCATATTTGTCCTGTATTATACCATATGTTCTGTATTATACCAAACCTGTGCTGTATTAGACAGTATCTGTCCTGTATCATACCAAATCGGTGATGTATTATAATATATGTCCTGTATTGTACCATATATGTCCTGTATTATACAATATATGTTCTGTATTATACAATATTTGCCCTCTATTATACCATATCTGTGCTGTATTATACCATATTTGTCCTGTATTATACCATATGTTCTGTATTATACCAAACCTGTGCTGTATTATACAGTATCTGTCCTGTATCATACCAAATCGGTGATGTATTATAATATATGTCCTGTATTGTACCATATATGTCCTGTATTATACAATATATGTTCTGTATTATACAATATTTGCCCTCTATTATACCATATCTGTGCTGTATTATACCATATCTGTCCTGAATTATACCACATCTGCGCTGTATTGTACAATATTTGTCCTGTGTCAAACAATATCAGTCCTGTATTATACGAAATCTGTCCTGTATTGTATCATATTTGTCTTGTATTATACAATATCTGTGCTGTATTATACCATATCTGTGATGTATTATACAATATCTGTCCAGTATTATACCAAATCTGTGCTGTATTATACCATATGTCATGTATTGTACCATATATGTCCTGTACTATAATATATGTTCTGTAATATACAATATTTGTCCTCTATTATACCATATCTGTCATGCATTATACCATATCTTTGCTGTATTATACTATATCTGCCCTGCATCATACCAAATCTGTGCTGTATTCTACCATATCTGTCCTGAATTATACCATATCTGCGCTGTATTATACCATATCTGTCCTGTGTTATACAACATCTGTCCTGTATTATAGCAAATCTGTCCTGTATCGTACCATATTTGTCCTGTATTATACCATATGTTCTGTATTATACCAAACCTGTGCTGTATTATACAGTATCTGTCCAGTATGATACCAAATCGGTGATGTATTATAACATATCTGTCCTGTATTGTACCATATATGCCCTGTATTATACAATATATGTTCTGTATTATACAATATTTGCCCTCTGTTATACCATATCTGTGCTGTATTATACCATATCTGTCCTGAATTATACCATATCTGCGCTGTATTATACAATATTTGTCCTGTGTCAAACAATATCTGTCCTGTATTATACGAAATCTGTCCTGTATTGTATCATATTTGTCCTGTATTATACAATATACGTTCTGTATTATACCAAATCTGTGCTGTATTATACAGTATATGTCCTGTATTATACCAAATCTGTGCTGTATTATACCATATCTGTCCTGTGTTGTATCATAGATGTCCTGCATTATACAACATATGTTCTGTATTATACAATAGTCGCCCTTTATTATACCATATCTGTGCTGTAATATACCATATCTGTACTGTATTACACAATATATCTCTTGTATTATTCAATATCTGTTCAGTTTTATACCAAATCTGTGCTGTATTATACCATATCTGTGCTGTGTTATACCATATGTCCTGTATTGCACCATACATGTCCTGTACTATGCAATATTTGTTCTGTATTATACAATATTTGTCCTCTATTATACCATATCTGTCATGTATTATACAATATCTGTCCTGTATTATACCTTATCTGTGCTGTATTATACCATATGTCATGTATTGTACCATATATGTCCTGTACTATAATATATGTTCTGTAATATACACTATTTGTCCTCTATTATACCATATCTGTCATGCATTATACCATATCCTTGCTGTATTATACCATATCTGTCCTGCATCATACCAAATTTGTGCTGTACTCTACCATATCTGTCCTGAATTATACCATATCTGCGCTGTATTATACCATATCTGTCCTGTGTTATACAAGATCTCTCCTGTATTATAGCAAATCTGTCCTGTATCGTACCATATTTGTCCTGTATTATACCATATGTTCTGTATTATACCAAACCTGTGCTGTATTATACAGTATCTGTCCAGTATCATACCAAATCGGTGATGTATTATAACATATCTGTCCTGTATTGTACCATATATGTCCTGTATTATACAATATATGTTCTGTATTATACAATATTTGCTCTCTATTCTACCATATTTGCTCTCTATTGCTCTCTATTATACCATATCTGTACCATATCTGTCCTGAATTATACCATATCTGCGCTGTATTATACAATATTTGTCCTGTGTCAAACAATATCTGTCCTGTATTATACGAAATCTGTCCTGTATTGTACCATATTTGTCCTGTATTATACAATGTACGTTCTGTATTATACCAAAGCTGTGCTGTATTATACAGTATCTGTCCTGTATTATATCAAATCTGTGCTGTATTATACCATATCTGTCCTGTGTTGTATCATAGATGTCCTGCATTATACAACATATGTTCTGTATTATACAATATTCGCCCTTTATTATACCATATCTGTGCTGTAATATACCATATCTGTACTGTATTACCCAATATATCTCTTGTATTATTCAATATCTGTTCAGTTTTATACCAAATCTGTGCTGTATTATACCATATCTGTGCTGTATTATACCATATGTCCTGTATTGCACCATACATGTCCTGTACTATACAATATTTGTTCTGTATTATACAATATTTGTCCTCTATTATACCATATCTGTCATGTATTATACAATATCTGTCCTGTATTATACCACATCTGTACTGTATTATGCAATATTTGTCCTGTATTTTAACATATATGTACAGTATTATACCTTATCTGTGCTGTATTATACGATATCTGTCCTGTATTGTATCATATATGTACTGTACTATACCATATATGTGCTGTATTATACAATATCTGTCCTGTACTATTCAATATCTGTCCTGTATTATACAATATTTGTCCTGTATTATACCATATATGTCGTGTATTATACCATATCTGCACAGTATTATACCTTATTTGTGCTGTATTATAAAATATCGGTCCTGTATTGTACCATATATGTCCTATACTATACCATATTTGTGCTGTATTATACAATATCTGCCCTCTATTATTCAATAACTGTCCTGCATTATACCATATATGTTCTCGTGGTTCCGACTGGAGGACGTGGGTCATGAAAATGACGTCATTCTGCACATGAGCAGTCGTGGAGTAGTAGAAAACGGACAGTTTTGGAAGTGCGTAAGGGAACTATATGACATCTGGGGGTAAATATTTTATCCAAGTATGGCGGATAGCGGTTGGCGTGAATAACACCAAGTTCAGCAATGTTTATATAGTTTATTATTCCCAATGTTACATCTTAGCCAGGCTGGGGGAGCCGCCCTGGGTATTTTTATTATGTTCACAGAAAAAGCGGTATATACGGCATGTTATGCTATTCATCAATGCACGGGTGACGCATTCAGCCGAGGGGGTTTATCAGTTTAGCCACGAAGAACGTGACATTGGTCACCCTCTCCACCATCCACTTGGTGTTGGGGCGTTGACGTTGCGCCCATTCCAAGAGATCCACGGTGTCCAGTTCCTCCAGCATGGTCTCCAGTGACGCACGATTGGTGATGATGAAAGGATGGTCGTACACTTGGCTGTTGGCACTGGAATAGAAATAGCGCAGTTGATCCGTCATCTTATGGCGGAAGGTGTACCCGAAAGCGACATTTAATTTGAAGGCCGTAGGTTGGTCATTGAAGATACCTTCTACGTAGCTGCGTAGACGGGCGAGGTCGGTCAGTCGGAAATTGTAGATATCCTGAATAGGGCGATGGCGGTGGAAACAGTGCCGTATCATGGACCAATGGCGCTGATGGATGTCACTCACTGGATGGTCTTCGTGAAACAGATCGTTAGGAACATTTATGGGTTCGTCCGCGAAGTGTACTTAACCCTCCACGTCGTGCAAAATCTTGCCCAAGGTCTTGTCGTCGGAATACCTGTACAGACCTTTTGGTCTTTGATATATGTTGGCATTTGTGGGAAGTTGATGCTGGGTCGAGATCGGGCCGTACAGACTAATCTTTTGTGCTAAATGCCGTCATTTTCATCTGACGACGATACAGTTCACCAATCCCCAGTGTACGAGTTGTCACAGCGAAACAGCTCACCAATTACCAATATACGAGTTTCATCATAGCTCTCTAGATTTGTATCTAATACCGCTTATGCCTGTGCTAGGGACCGTGTGGTCATGTCATCCAAGTTGCCACATGAACAGGTACAATAAAAGCGTACCTGAGATACGAATCGTTAGATTCTTGGTATGTGCTTTAGAATAGTTTAGCCTGAAGACTATACTGTGAAGTCATGTGGCTCTGTCAGTATGTCGGCACCTCTTCCCACTTCCCTTATATGTGTTGTAATTTGACTGTTGAATTAGGGCGACATCGTGATCGGCCCTCGTGCGATGGGTGGGAGTTCCCGCTGTCTCGATACTGGTGCCTACGGGCTCCTCTACCCGCAAATGTGGCTGCGGAACAGGGTGTCGTGTGCGTTGGTTTCGCTGCAACCGACTGGTCAGTTTGAAAAGCCGACCACATTCCTCGCATGGACACTTGAATAGTGAATTGAACGTTCATGGCGCTGTAAATGATCCGGGCGCTAAAACGACAGTGTACATATCGTACAGCTATACCGGGCGGTTCCGTCGTGTTTGGTCCGCCTCATGGCGGCGCAAGTCATGCAGACGAGTGAATGATTTCGAGCACGTAGTACAAGTGAACATCTTGGTGGTTGATGAAACGTCCAGGCCGCTTCCCTTTTATAGCACGCTAGCTGGTGATCTAGTTTAGCACACTCAGTTCAACTACCCCAAGTCGAGGACCGAGATGTACTGGTGTACGACAGAGCCGCATTGCGTGTGTGTGTATGTGTGGGCAGTAGATGTAAAGGCTAAATTGACTCTTTTTACCATTTACAGGCTAAATTGGTTCTTATTGACCTACTTCCGACAAGGGGCGCCACCTGTCTTGTGACGACGTCCGGTTCCGGTCACGTAACCGGAAGTGACCTTTGTCCCCAGCGCATGCGATACCGGATATTAACAATTGTGCGCAGGAGTCAAAGGTCACTTCCGGTCACGTGGCCGGCACCGGAAGTTGTCACCAGACAGGTGGCACCCCTGTCGGAAGTAGGTCAATAAGAACCAATTTAGCCTGTCAGTGGTCAAAAGAGCCAATTTAGCCTTTACACCATGTCAATGGTTAAAGGTCATTTCCGGTCACGTGACAGTAAACATGGAAAACCCGGATGTAAGATGAGGACCCGGATGTACAACCACAGTACCCGGATGGAAGACCCGGATGTTGACAAACTCCCGAATGTAAAATCCACTGCCCACATATACACACACACACACGCGCGCGCAATGCGGCTCAGTCGTACACCGGTAAATCTCGGTCCTCGACTTGGGGATAGTTGAACTGATTGTGCTAAAAATAGATCACCAGCTAGCGTGCTATAACAGGGATACGGCCTGGCCGTTTCATCAGACACTCTGTCAACCACCAAGACGTTCACTTGTACTACGTGCTCGAAATCATTCACTCGTCTGCACGACTTGCGCCGTCATGAGGCTACCAAGCACGACGGAACCGCCCGGTATAGCTGTACGATATGTACACTGTCGTTTCAGCGCCTGGATCATTTACAGCTCCATGAACGTTCAATTCATGGGCCACCCAAGCGTCCATGCGAGGAATGTGGTCGAAACTGACCAGTCATTTGCTGCGACACCATCGCACACGACACCCTGTTCCGCAGCCACGTTTGCAGGTAGAGGAGCCCGTAGGCACCAGTATCGAGACAGCGGGAACTCCCACCCATCACACGAGGACCGATCTTGATGTCGCCCTAATTCAACTGTCAAATTCCGACGACAATACCTTGGGCCAGATTTTGCACGACGTGGATGGTAAAGTACACTTCGCGGACGAACCCATAAATGCTCCTAGCGATCTGTTACACGAAGACTATCCAGTGAGTGACATCTATCAGCGCCATTGGCCCATGATACGGCACTGTTTCCGCCGTCATCGCCCTATTCAAGATATCTACAATTTCCGACTGACCGACCTCGCCCGTTTACGCAGCTACGTGGAAGCCATCTTCAATGACCAGCCTACAAACTTCAAATTAAATGTCGCTTCCGGGTACATCTTACGCCATAAGATGACGGATCAGCTGCGCTATTTCTATTCCAGTGCCAACAACCAAGTGTACGACCATCCTTTCACCATCACCAATCGTGAGTCAGTGGAGACGATGCTGGAGGAACTGGACACCGTGGATCCCTTGGAATGGGCACAACGTCAACGCCCCAACAGCAAGTGGATGGTGGAGAGGGTGACCAATGTCACGTTCTTTGTGGCTAACTGATCAACCCCCTCGGCTGAATGCCTCACCCGTGCACTGATGAATAGCATAACATGCCGTATATACTCTCTATGTCTACATGCTGATCTTTGACTTGAGCTCTGTAAACACTTGTATATAATGCGACGGTCCGGTAAATATCAAAACATGGTGTTTGATATTTCAACTTACTTTCTCTGTGAACATAATAAACATACCGAAGGTGTAGCATTGGGGATAACAAACTATATGAACATTACTGAACTTGTTGTTATTCACGACAACCGCTATTCGCTATACTTGGATGAAACATTTACCCCCAGATGTCATATAATGCCCTTACGCACTTTCAAAACTGTCCTTTTTCTACTACTCCACGACTGCGCATGTACAGAATGACATCATTTCCACGACCCAACCCGTCCAGTCGGAGCCACGAGAACATACATGGTATAATGTAGGACAGATATTGAATAATAGAGGGCAGATATTGTATAATACAGCACATATATCGTATAGTACAGGACATATATGGCACAATACAGGAAAGATATTGTATAATACAGCACCGATAATGTATAATACTGGACAGATTTGGTATAATACAGGACATATATGGTATAATACAGGACGAATACTGTATAATACAGGACAGATATTGAATAATACAGGACAGATATTGTATAATACAGCACACATATGGTATAATACATGACATATATGATACAATACAGGACAGATATCGTATAATAAAGCACAGATAAGGTATAATACTGGACTGATATTGTATAATACAGGACTGATATGAATCGTTGACTTGAGTACCCATTGGTGCCACCAATTCACTGAATTGGTGGGACCAATGGGTACTAATTGTGCACCCCTATTGGTTGACCTATATCTGTTCTCTTATTGAATATCACTATATGCAGGCGCTTTCAAAAACCGATCCATTCAAACCCGTTCCTTCTCATTCA
The DNA here is from genome assembly GCA_036873755.1 of Hanleya hanleyi. Taxonomy (NCBI): domain Eukaryota; kingdom Metazoa; phylum Mollusca; class Polyplacophora; order Lepidopleurida; family Hanleyidae; genus Hanleya; species Hanleya hanleyi. The sequence continues at coordinate 51,088 of JAVTVY010033881.1, forward strand.
CCAAACGCTATATAGACGATTTTCTCACTGTGGATAATCGGTATATAAATGACGCAGTGAAGGATATATATCCACCTTCACTGGATTTGAAGGAAACTACAGATAACCCTACAGGCACATCGTATTTAGACCTATATCTCTATAAAAATGAAGCGGACCTTCTCTCTCGTCGACTGTATGAAAAAAGAGATGATTACAATTTCGACATCGTAAACTATCCGTTTCTGGACAGTAATATTCCAGTGGGACCTGCATATGGCGTATACATATCAAGTCTAGTAGCATTTGCTAGATTCTGTGTTAAATGTCACGATTTTAATCAACGTCACAAAACATTGTTGCAGAAACTTATAAAACAGGGCTACACCACCAAGCGCCTCCACTCAAAGTTTCTCAAATTTGGCGATACATATCGCATGCTGATAGCAAAATACGAGCGTAGCGTGCAAGATCTATGGCGTTACGTTTCGTAACTTGTGTCTGATTTCGCTTAACCCGGGGCTAGGGGCCGAATGAACCCATGTACTTCAAGATCCTCATGGTACTCATATGAACAGTCATAATCGAAGCGTGACTGAGATACATCATTCTTTAGATGACGACTTTACAACGAATATTATGGATTAAGAATACTGATCAGCGATACGGATTTGATATTTTTGGAACATCATGATGTCTTGCCGGCATCATTGAAAACTGTTGACCGCTTCTCTCTTGCAGGAAGCAAGCCTATGTTTATGTATACTTTGATTGTCTTTTTGAATTTGGTGATAATACTGTTATATGGAATATGGAATAGGTCTTTGAATTATGGACGCGGATATTCTCTAATGGACGACGGCTGAATTATGAACGACGGACCACACGCTTGTAATGGTATAATACAGGACAAATATTGTATAATACAGGACATATATGGTACAATACAGGACAAATATTGTATAATACAGTACAGATGTGGTATAATACAAGACAGACATTGTATAATACATGACAGATATGGTACACACGCTTGTAATGGTATAATACAGAACATATATTGTATAGTACAGGACATATATGGTACAATACAGGACATATGGTATAATAGAGCACAGATACGGTATAATACAGCACAGCTTTAGTATAATACAGGACAGATATTGTATAATACAACACAGATGTGGTATAATACAGCTCAGATATGGTATAACAGGGGCAAATATTGTATAATACAGAACATATATTGTATAAAACAGGACATATATGGTACAATAAAGGACAGACATGGTATAATACAACACAGATTTGGTATAATAAAGGGCAGATACTGTATAATACAGCACTGATATGGTATAATACAGAACATATATGGTATAATACAGTACAAATATGGTACAATACAGTACAGATTTGGTATAATACAGGACAGATGTTGTATAACACAGGACAGTATGGTATTATATTGCACAGATATGTCATAATTCAGGACAGATATGGTATAATACAGCACAGATTTGGTAAAATGCAGGACTGATATGGTATAATACAGCAAAGGTATGGTATAATGTATGACAAATATGGTATAATAGAGGACAAATATTGTATAATACAGAACATATATTGTGTAGTACAGGACATATATGGTACAATAAAGGACATATGGTGTAATACAGCACAGATAATGTATAATACAGCAATACTGGACAGATATTGTATAATACAAGACATATATTGTATAATACAGCACAGATATGGTATAATACAGGACAGATATTGTATAATACATAAGAGATATGGTATAATACAGCACAGATATGGTATAATACAGGACAAATATTGTATAATACAAAAAAGTCATGTGTCAGGAGTAGGATTCGAACCCACGCCCTGCATTGCGCAGACCAGCACTTGAGGCTGGCGCCTTAGACGACTCGATCATCCTGTCTTTTACAGTTATAGTTCACAGTATGAAGTCATATGTAGTATTTATGCACGATGCGACCACCAAGTGTGTAGATGCGTCTACATGCAGAGAACTACAAGATGACACCTCCCACGATACATTCGGACCAAGGATGGTCTCTGTCTACCCCGAACACCTTTCGTCACTTCCCCAAAATGGCCGCTTTCGCTATTACTTCTACTGATGACGTCACCAATGAGGTCACAGATGACATGGACGTCCCCCACGTCGTGGTCTACACCTCGAGAGCTTCACCTTGACACCCCACACGACGCATTCGGACCAAGGATGGTCCATCTCTACCCCAAATACCTTCCTTCACTGCCCCAAAATACCCACTTTCGCTACTACTCGTCACCAATGACGTCACAGATGCTGTGGACATCCCTCAAATCATGGTCTCCATCCCGAAGGCTACACGATGACACCCCACAGGGCGCATTCGGACCAAAGATGGTCCATCACTACACCAAATACCTTCTTTCACTGCCCCAAAATGCCCACAATCCTACTGATCACGTCACCAATGACGTCACAGATGACGTGATCTTCTTTCAAATCCTGGTCTGCACCACGTGAACTACAAGATGACTCCCCACACGACGCATTCGGACCAAGGATGTTCCATCTCTACACCAAATACCTTCCTTCACTTCCCCCAAATGGCCACTTTCGCTACTACTCGTACTGATGACGTCAACTATGACGTCACAGATGCTGTGGACATTCCTTCAAATCGGGGTCCAAACCCCGAGAGCTACAAAATGACACCTCCGACGACACATTCGAACCAATAGTGGTCCATCTCTACTTCAAACACCCCCACGCACCCCTAAAATAACCACTTTACTTACTACACCCAACTGCGCATGCGCAGATTGACGTAACTTGCAATAAAAAACGCCATTCTGACTCTACCCGACAAAAGCTTCACTTTGGCACCGCCCACGACCCATTTGGACCAATAGTGGTCCATCTCTACCCCAAACACACCCCCACGCCCATCGTGTTCTAGGTGGTGAGACGTAAAAGATCCCACAACCCATATCGCAATGAACATGTGTGAATTGCTCAGTGTGGACCTATCCACTGAGCCAGTAGGTCTATGGGCCTATACAGACCTCCGTGAACCTTTCAAAAAATTTCACCGCTTAGCTTCGGGACCCTGCCCATCGTGTTCTACGTGGTGAGACGAGAAAAACAAAACCCCACAACCCATATCGCAATGAACATGTGTGAATTGCCCAGTATGGACCTATCCACTGAGCCTGTAGGCCTATGGGCCTATCCAGACCTCCGGAAACTTTTCGAAAAATTTCACCGCTTAGCTCCGAGACCCTTCCCATCGTGTTTCACGCGGTGAGTCGAAGAAAACAAGACACCACAACCCATAGTAAAATCCACCAAAAAAATGACCACCCTCATACCCCATTCGGGTATTTTCCTGTATAGATGCAAATGTGCGAATCAGGCCCTATTTTGGAGGTAAAGTCCGTGTTCCGCTTTTTATATTTTCGTGGACAAATCCTCATTTTACATACACCCAACCATGACTTGATAGGCAGGCCTCGATAAGCCGGAGATCAATATTAGCCCTTTTGGACATGGTTGATAGGGTTTTTCCCTATTGTAGGGGAAAAGTCCGTGTTCCGCTTTTTATATTTTCGGCGGCAAATCCTCATTTTACATACATCCACCCATGACTTGATAGACAGGCCTCGATAAGCCGGAGATCGATATTAGCCCTTTTGGAGATGGTTGATAGGGGTTTTCCCCTATTGTAGGGGTAAAGTCCGTGTTCCGCTTTTCATATTTTCGAGACAAATCCTAATTTTACATACACTCACCCATGACTTGATCGCCCTGGACGAGCGCTTCACTTTGACACCTCACTCGGCCCAATCGGTCCAAGCTTCTCATCGCGACCGCATCACCGCCAGACCGCATCACCGCGGAGGAATACATGCCCCAACATGCGGAAGTGCCGGAACTATAGTGAACTTGGCGGGGAGCTCTCTTGTGTTGGAGGTAACATTTGATCTAGAAACCGGAAGTGACGTTGCGGTCATTGCCACGCATGCGCACGGCCGGGCCGGAGGTCGAATATGCTCTTTATATACTACTAGTGTGCAATTGTATACCTCTACTGTAGAATTTCCCTGTGGTGGTCTTAGGAATTCAGGGCAGGTTTCTGCTCTTTGCAGCTTCGTTGTGTCAAGATCAAGACGGCATGATTCCTGAATCATAAAATCGATGATGTTTTCATAAGATAGAGTTCCTAGGTCACTAGTATTGTTTTATTGCAGACCGATATCATTTATCCATGATAACGCTATTATTTGCAATTGTATTTAATTGGATATACGAGGCTATGTCTCCTTTACATGTCAAACGATTGGACATGTTAGATGTGCACTCAATGATCATTGATAGTCTGTTACTGTCCAGGGGAATACTACTGTAACAGTGAACCCATATAATGTGCGCTAATCATCCCTCTGGAACACTGCTATATAATGTGCGCTGATCATCCCTCTGGGACACTGCTATATAATCTGCGCTGCTCAATCCCTCTGGGACACTGCTATATAATGTGCGCTGATCATCCTTCTGGGGCACTGCTATATAATGTGTGCTGATCATCCCTCTGGGACACTGCTATATAATGTGCGCTGATCATCCCTCTGGGACACTGCTATATAATGTGAGCTGATCATCCCTCTGGGACACTGCTATATAATATGCGCTGATCATCCCTCAGGGACACTGCTATATATAATGTGCGCTGATCATCCCTCTGGGACACTGCTATATAATGTGCGCTGGTCATCTCTCTAGGACACTGCTATATAATGCGCGCTGATCATCCCTCTGAGACATTGCTATATAATGTGCGCTGATCATCCCTCTGGGGCACTGCTATATAATGTGCGCTGATCACCCCTCTGGGACACTGCTATATAATGTGCGCTGATCATCCCTGTAGGACACTGCAATATAATGTACGCTGATCATCCCTCTAGGACACTGCAATATAATGTACGCTGATCATCCCTCTAGGACACTGCAATATAATGTACGCTGATCATCCCTCTAGGACACTGCAATATAATGTACGCTGATCATCCCTCTGGGACACTGCTATTATAGTACAAATGAATGCTTATTCAAGAGATAAAAAGAAATTCTCGTTATTTCAAAAGAAATTCCCATACAGAATTTCCACTCATCAACGATATGTCATTTATCTGTGAAAGGCCATCTCCCAAGTGTACTCTTACGGTAACAAACGTATGAGAAAAAGTATGTATGGATAGATATCACATATGACTTACACACGCTTTAAGGCAACATTCCGGTCGGTGCTTTCCAATCTACCCAATACCTTCAACGTGTGATAGAGGGTGAGAAGGTGCGTACAGATTGTAGTTACCTCAGCTGAAGAATGTTTTCCTTGCTCTCCAGTTATGTCGGACTGCTATAAAGGTCTACAATATCGCGGAATCTGGCACTGGGGCAATACAGAATACCACTGAGGTTAAATCGGGCATCAGTGGTTGGCAGGTGGAGCCAAGATACTTGTTCGGAACTCCTCGTGAATTTCCCGAGTCAACGTCATCACCGACCTGGTGTCGTAGATATACGTGGGTGAATTTCTCGAAAATGCCAAATTACTGACGCGGACTTATTTGAGAGATTCTAATTTCGTATAAACATTTGGTAATATACATAGTGGAATATAATTCTTGGGATTTATTAACATCTAAATTCGGTATTACGTGGAAAATTAGTGAAGATTTTTCAGTGTAGTTCTTGTGTGGTTCTATAATATAATACAAGCATGGCGCCTGCTTTCTCTTCGGTAATCTGGCTAGCAAGAACTGAGATATCCCGATTGGGGAACCATGCTGATACGAAATGTCTTGGTATATCCTTAAGCTCGCCAGGAATCGAGATGAAACACAAACGAACCCACCCGACAAAGGCAACTTGTGTATACAAGAATGCGATATGGTGTAAACTATATTCATATCACTGTTTGATGTGAAGGATAACTGAGAAAACGAAAATATAGTCTTTGAAAGTTTTCTCGGGTTCAACCCGTCCCCATTTTCATTGGGGTATTAAGTCCATCGTCATTTTGCCGTCCAGCGAACAAACGCTAGCCATATGCACTTGCCAACTTAAAGGAATTCGCTGTAAAATTGATCTGACTATGCAATGTTTTGGAATTGTGGATGATTAAAGATAAACTAGACCTGATGTGGTAATGTAATAAAGGTATGGAGTCGAATGAGCTACCAGCATAGGGGGCATGTTGTGAGTTCACGAGGTGCAATACAATGCATGACAAGTCGAAAAAACATTTACTGAACATAACTTATATTTGTTATCTCTAAAATGTTAAATTCACTGGGTAATCAATCAATCGATAGTGTTTTGAACACTGAATTGAAATCGGGAAATGAAGAATTTCGATATCCGGTAATTTATTATTTCTGCATGAACTTTGGTTTTAACAAGTTTGCTGGAAAATATGTCAGTCCAAGCGGAAACATTTAATGTAAAAGGTGGAAGTTTTCGGATGATAGAATCATCTTCTGATGAAGCTGAACCCCACGCCCGGTTGAACACCAGCCGTCTTGTGGAGTCCTGTAGGGCGCCAGCCGTCCTGTTGGACACAAGCCGCTTGAGCAAAAAAACTGAAGGTCTGGCCCACTGTGTCACCAAACCTATTACAAAATTGAGCGATTCAATGACGTTGCTATACAGAACCCCGACCTCTCGGATTCGACCAATCTCAGTGAACTCAGATATAATATCGCAGAATATTATATCTTACACCAAGACTAGATAAATCCCGTGCGACATTTAAAACTACATCTGCTAGCCAATCAGGTGGATAGCTTGATGAAACAACTTTAAAATGACGTCCCTCGTAATTACACAAAGGAGGACGTTGACCAATATAGTAAACAGTAGGCCTCCTATAAGGAGACAGCATCCAAATAAGGCATCAGGTTTACTTCTGCTGAAAAATCTGGTTTGTCATGAAGTAGAAAATATCAGAAGACCGATATGTGCAAAGTTGTTCATATCAGGGAACTAAAAGCCAATCAAAGTCAAATTGAAATGACAGAATTTGACGTGATTGGCTTATTATGGATACTCGTAGAATATCAGCAAACAGTCCTCACGATTTTTTCATAGCGTTACCACTAGATGGTATTTCCCTGATATACCGTCTTGGTTAACCTAGATTGCGATACGACGACGTTTACATATAAATGTATACAGAAGCCCTGCTTCGGGGCTAATAGCTTCTCTTGCACAGATAACGTACAGGCAGATGAGGATGAAACATGCCTTGTTTATTGTTTTGGTATTAAAGCCATTATGGTTCGGCTCGCATGTGGTGGAACTCCCCAATAAATATATTATGGTCAAAGATTTCTGAATTTATAGTTCTGCTGAATAGTGGAAAGCTCAGTTTTGGAAATAGTAGTAGGGCTGGAAACCCTGTCTAAGAATATCGTGGGGTATTATTTGTAGCTGTCATAATGCGACACCACAATGCGTGTAATGGTAGCCGCTTAAAATATAGTATCAGAGGATACACGAATGCTTTTGTCATGAGGCAATGGGTCAAGGTGGTGCACGTACATAGTATGTACGGTGCTGAGTATGTATCCCAATTTTAGTGTTGATAGGCCAAGAAATAATTGATTTATATCAAATTTCATCTCTTCAATGACATACATGAACACATATTTCTACAGCTTATAATAGGGCAGATAGAGAATGGGGATATTTGAGCAGGGAAGTACTCAGGGACCAAATAGTGAGACTGTAGCCGAATTGCAATGTTAATTTGGGTGGGAATAAATGACTTCGGTCAAAGTCTCACTAATGGTACTGGTAAACATATTTTTAACTGTAACTTGATCATGGTAGGCTACATATGGGTTATGAGCATTTTGGGGAGTAATTCTTTCAGCACTGATATACATGTACTTCTGCAACATTGGTCCACAATTTGACAATGATATATATAGGGTATCAATGAATATTGGATGCAAGTTTGGCCTGTATCTCCCAAAAAATTGAAATCGTGAAATCGTGAACCTAGCGAGAACAGAAGGACTGATCAATTACGCATGGCTCCATCGACTTGCATCCAATCTTCAGCTTTACGAGCCACTTCCAACCAGAATTCAACGCAACATAACAAGGAGGTGGGAAAAGACGCAGTCTTGGATGGATGGATGGATGGATGTACTTGGGCACTCCATCGCACCGCGATGGGCACAGGTCGTGCGAACACGCCGTGCAACCCGTTTCCCCCAACCCGCCCTACACATGATCCCTCTTAACAGTGTCACATAGACAATGTTTAATCCCCACATTCCTATTAAACAATATACATTCTCTTAATTCCCATAACTACAGACGTATCACATAATATTTCCATCTGTCAAGCCCCCTCATTCTCTCTTAATTCCCGGATCGATTCTTAGTGGCAACTTAATTATCACACTGGACACTCATAATTAAATCTCCCAATAGCCACTCATCCTCCCCATTCACTCAACATTTAATATTTCACCCTATTTCCCGAAATCATAAATCCAGTGCCATGGAAATTTCACCCAGTATTTCTCATTTTCCTCAATGCAATATCCCACTTTTTTCCCCTTATACAGAGTATACCGTACAAACGCGTTCCCCCACACCGCCCTACACATGCTCCCTCGTACCAATAACGCATAGCCATCGGTAATTCCCCATTATATCTTATTTACATCTTTTTCCGTTTCATCTAGTCCTGATCAGGTCCCTAGTCTTACCTCTATTTCTCTTAATCATCTCTATATATTCACCAATTATTTCACCCATTTCTCTTCATTTTCCCCGAAAATACCCCAGTATTTCCCGTCACTTTGCCTATTTCCCGAAATCATAAAACCAGTGCCATATAAATATCACCCAGTATTTCTCATTTTCCTCAATACAATATCCCACCATTTCCCATTCACTGTGCCTAATCATACAGATTATGACACATGCTCCCTCATACCATAGCCACTGACAATAAAATCTGTTCCCCTTGATATATTCCCATTCCGTCCTCTATTTCCCTTAATCGTCTATAACTTATAGGCTACCTCGGTATTTTCACACATTCATATACCGGTACATATACACCAGTTATTCAACCAGTATTTCCCTTCATTTTCCTCAATGAAATATCCCATTATATATCCGCTCACTAAAGGTCATATAATCCAATGCCATACTAATTCCACCCAGTATTCCCTCTTATTTCCTCAATCAAATATCCCAGTAGTTTCCCTTGTGCTTATTTACCCAGATCATGTAGGACATAGACACTGTTCAATCCCCACATTCCTATTACACAATATGCCTTCTCTTAATTCCCATAACTACAGAAGTATCACACAATATGTCCATCTGTCAAGCCCTCTCATTCTCTCTTCTCGGACCGATTCTTAGCGGCAACCTTGATTAATTATCACCACGGACACTCACAATTAAATCTCCCAATATCCACTCATCCTCCCTCATTCACCCAGCATTTACTATATCACCCATCGAATTTCTCTCCAACCCACTTTCTTCAATAATTGTTCCTGCCCCCAACACCCTGGTAATCCTCATCCTTGTGTCCTACATTTTTAAGTATCCTATTGCTCCCCGTCCTCTCCAGCTTTTCACTGTTGAACCATTTCACAAAGTAATCATTCACATTGCACCTAGTGTAAAGTCTTGTCTCATTAACATTCTACAGCAGTTCTGCCTCCCCCAACCCCTCAATATCCGCTCTAATGGTCCACACATCTTGCGCAAAGTTGGATACGATACGGCTCTCTGTCTTATCCAAAGTATTACCACCAAGCCCCAACAAGTCTGATAAGGCTAGATCTTCATCATCCCCACATATCATTCCCCATCTAATTTCATTATGTGAAGCTATCAACTGACCCCTCAACTCGTCCCTCCTTGCCCTGTACCTTTCACAATATAACAAGACATGTTTCATATCTTCCATCACCCCACACGTTTTACACCTTTTCTCTTCCAGACTTCGTTTCATCCTATTCCTTGTGACCAACGACCCTGTCCTAGCCTTCGCCAGCCAAGAAAAATCACCCGCCCAGTCTACATATCTCTCTTTCCATGGACCCTCTTTCTTCTTATATATAAACAAGGATGACTTACATTCCATCCCATCTTTCCACTCTTCTACCCACTTTTCATCCACTTTAACAGAAACCATTTTTTTCCATCTTCTCTCGCTGTTTCCGGTTTCAATTAGATTAACATCATAGTTTGTGCTTATTGCTTCTACTTCCTTGAACCACCCAGTCTTTTTCTCTGTTTTGAGACCTTCCTCTCAAGCAGTTTTTGCCCATCTATCCCCCTCCATTCCAACCAGACGCCCATAGTAGTTTAACTTCAATATTCCTACTTTGTCAGTCATCTTGCTCCAACCAAGTTCTCCATAAATCGCTTCTATTGCAGTCATACGGTTCACCCCTAGTATCCATCTCCCTGCCTGTACTTCCACCAAATCCAATACTGCCAGTGTTTTCCCATCAAGTTCCACTATTTCTACCCCATATAAAATTGTAGGAACTGCAACTCTCTCCCACAATATTCTTGCGCACATACTTCGGTTACATGTACTGGTACTTATAGCCTTGACTATCCCCAACATTCTCTTTGCCTTTGCAATCATCTCTTGCTTTTGCACCCTGAAAATTTGCCCTTTTAACTTCATTCTAATTCCTAGGTACTTATTTTCATCCACCTCTCCTATCTGCATGACATGTTCTTCCGCCTCCTCCAGACTTAACTTCCCAAGTTGCCAGTTGTCCCCCCTTGGTTTAACCTGACTACTAACCATGACGCAACTCTTTGTTGGGCTATAGATTATCTTCCTTTCAAATCCAAACTTCCCCACTATATCCAAGATAAGCTGTAATTCTTTCCTTGTTTTCGCAAACAAAACTATATCATCTGCAAAAAACAACCCAGGAATGATTCGCTTCCCGAGATTCACACCCCACCCGCATCCTTCAAGTCGTCTTCCTAGCTCCGCTAAATATATCGCAAAGAGTAACGGTGACAACACACACCCCTGCTTTAATCCTTCCCTCAGATCTATATAATCCGTTTCTATCTCCCCAAATACAACTTTGAAACGGACTCCAGCATATAAATCCTTGATGATGTGTAGTATCTTGCCTCCATAACCCAGGCCTTCCAAGGCAGCCCAGAGTGCCTCCCTCCACACTCTATCATATGCTTTCTTAATGTCTAGAAAGGCCACACAGCATCCCTGTTTGTGGTTCCTTCTTTGCTCCAAAATTTGAGTGAGCACGTAGAGGTTATCTTGACACATCCTGCCTTTCCTAAAACCCGCCTGTATCTCTCCCAAAAGACCTCTACTCTCCACATCTCTCTGGAGCCTTACTCCCAAAATCTTGGTAAACACTTTTCCTACATTACTCGCTACAGCTATTCCTCTGTAATTATCTAATAACCTCGTGTCACCACTCTTGTGCAACAATGTAGTCCTTGTTGTCTTCCAAACCACCGGGATTACCTCAGTTTCCCATATCCGACAAAATAACAATCTCAAACATTCGAGTATTCGCACACCTCCCTCTTTCATAAACTCGTTTGGAATATTATCTTCTCCCATAGCCTTTCCTCTTTTTATGTCTTTCACCACCTGCCTTATTTCTTTGATCTCAATTTGTCCCGTTAGACCATCGCTGTCTGCAATTTCTTCTTCGGCGCTAAGCCTCTCTTCCTTCCTGATGTTTTCCAGTATATCCCTATCCACTTCCCTTTCACTATGTTCTGTGGCAATTTCCCCCCATTTCTCCCCTATCATGGCGGCTAATACTTTTCTATTCGTGGTAATCCCACCCTCCGAAGTCTTCAAGACGCCGGATACCTCTTGTTTCCTCTTATGGTTAACCAACTTCCAAAATGTTTTACTACCTTCCTTTCCCTCTCTATCAATTCTATTTACTACATCCTGATTATGTAATCTAATCATGCATTGTGTCAACTCCTTCACCTCTCTCCTAGCCTGCTCATACTCCTTCTTTGCTTCACTCACTAGCTCCTCTTTCCTTTCTCCCTCACTTATCAAGGCCATATTAAACTCTTGTCTTGCACAGCGCCTTTTCCGCCTCGCCTCCCGAATTTCTGTATTTTCTAATCTATTTCCACTATTCCATCTCACCCATGGGATGACCCCTTCCGTAGCTGCAATGAGCCTTACACTGACAAGAAGTCATATGACCCCCCAGTCTATGATGGCCGAGAAGGGCCACTCGTACCTCATCTGATTAGTTTTTGTGCAGCGACCTGAAGGGTACGCGGTTTTACACGCGACACGTTGCGATGCACGCGGAATTATTCGGCGTGCCGCGTGCGGCGTGCGGCGTGCCGCGTGCGGCGTGCCGCGTGCCGCGTGTAATTCGGCGAGCTGCGTGCCGCGTGTAATCTGGCGTGCCGCGTGCCACGTGTAATTCGGCGCGCCGCGTACCTGCGTGTAATTCGGCGCGCCGCGTGCCGCGTGTAATCCGGCGTGCGGTGTACCTGTGTGTAATTCGGCGCGCCGCGTGCCGCGTGTAATCCGGCGTGCGGCGTGCCGCGTGTAACTCGGCGTGCCGCGTGTTATTCGGCGTGCCGCGTGTAATTCGGCGTACCACGTGCCGCGTGTAATTCGGCGTGCCTCCTGCCGCCTATAATTCGGCGTGCCGCCTGTTATTTGGCGTGTCGCGTGCCCCTTGCTTCAATCAATCAATCAATCAATTTTAAATTTAGATGGCGTGTGCAGCTGCGAAGCAGCTATGTACGCCAATAACTATGCATTGAGTTGAATATCTGTGCAAGATGTTGAAGTATGAAGCAGAGAGAACTTCCACAGATAGTGTTATAATTAGATGGCGAGGCAGGTTAGAAGATTTCGAAGAGGAGTGGTATATAAATATCAACAGCAAGTACTTGTATAAATGTCACAACGACCCAATTCAATAAAAAGTTAAAAACTCATTAAAAAGGCCAATATAATATAGACGATATGAATAAGTATATCATATATATATATATATATACATATATAAGCATGAGGTACTTTAAAGTTATGAAAATGCTGTTACTACCTAAATCGGCGAGTGCGCAACATAAAATTAGCAAATGCCATAAAAACTTTTTCTCTGTTTCGTTCTGGGTTAAGAACATGCTCAAAAGTTGGGTTAAATACACCAAAAAGTAAAAGTTCATTAAATAACCTTTGGCGTTCATTAGTATGCCGCCTGCACGTCATTAAATAATGTTGGACTGTGTCCTCCACGTCACAAGTTTCACAGAGACCAGTTGGGTGCCTGGCCATACTATGTAATACACTATTGACCGCAATTCGACCAGATAATAATCTGAAGATAAGCACCTCGGCCCGTCGATTGAAAAGAGATATATTACCAGTAGTAACACAAGGCTGAAGTGCATAATAAAATCGACCTGTTGTTGCCAAATATCGCATCGTGCCGCGTGTAAAACTGCGTACTGCCTGCCGCGTACCGCGTGTAATTCCGCGTGCTTCGCATCGTGCCGCGTGCCGCGCGCCGCGTATAATAACGCGTGCTGCCCACCGCGTGTAATTTCGCGTGCTTCGCATCGTGCCGCGTGTAAAACCGCGTACCGCGTGCCGCGTACCGCGTGTAATTCCGCGTGCATCGCATCGTGCCGCGTGTAACACCTCGTACTCTTCAGTTCGTTGCACTAGAACTAATCAGATGAGGTACGCGTGGCCCTTCTCGGCAATTATACCAGGCAAATATACTAACTGCATACTTCCAAAATACTTCACAAGGACCAATACTGTTCCCGGTGGTGATTTGTATCTCAGCCACGCTTTTAGTATATCTGTTCATGTGGACATATTGAACGGCATGTCCAAATTGCCTTTATAGCTTCGGCTTGAGCGGTATTAGATGCAAATATCAAGTCATCTGATGGAAAAAGATGAACGATGTGATCGTTAGATAGTATTAACAGAATTCAAGCTCTTTACTCAGAACACATATCTGTGAGGCTCAACGCCGCCCAAGCGCTTCATTGTCCACCATGTTTTCCAGTCACAAAACTAAAATTAAAATGGTTTGTATAGAGAGCAAGCCTTGGGGACAAAAAATCCACCAGCAGAATCTCACCATATACAGGCAACAATTAAACGCAAGATAAAAAGGAGGTGGATAAAGATACCGGAGTACTGACAAGAAGTCATATGGCCCCACAATATACTGACAGCATATTTCCAAAATACATCACAAGAACCAAAACTGATCCCTGTTGTGATTTGTATCCCAGCCACACTTTTATTTTGACTGTACATTATTGAATGATATGACTGCCCGGTCCATAAGGCCGGCTTGAGCGCTGTAAGATACAAATATTTAAGAGCGATGATGTAATAGCCCTATCAAGCCATCTGATGGAAAATGATGAACTAAAATACCCTGTTGAATTTCTTATCAATTAATAGATTATTCATTTCGTCCTGTGATCTCACTGATGGGCTGTTCTCAACTTAGAAAGGACAAAATTTGGAATGTGGGGTAGTATTTTAATTTGCATCCATCTCTAACATTTTCTCGGATATAACCGGGAATCGAATTATTCTGTATCAATAGTTGTATCATTCTGTCAATGTGGTGACTTCCATGGATGACTGGTTCGTAAACCAATCATTTAGGTAATACGTGAAAATGACACTACAGGACTGTGATATTAAATGACAGATGTTGGGATCAAACGACATGTTGGATATTTGGAGATGAGACCTTGGGAAATAATGAGATATGGGTGCATCAGAGAGTCCTGGTCATAGTCAAACAACATTTCTTAGAAGTTTATTGCGATACTTAAATGACAAACATGATAACCTCTATTATAACGGGCTGCAACCAAGCAAAACATTATCTGGTATAGGTTGTAATTAAGCCCCCATAGTAGTAGGTAGCCCGCATTTCAGCGCAACTTTTCCAGGGAGGTAAATCTTGGTTCCTCTTTTTCCACCAGGGGGCGCTCTTGTAGGTATGACGTCACTTCCGGTCTGGGTGAATGGGGCGTGACCTGTGAACATGATAGGATATGTACTGACATGTCTGTGGGGTTTTTTCACAATGTCGTTTACCTCCGTGTTTCACCTCCGTGTCTTTTCGGGTACGTCCGTGTCTTTTCGGTCAGGTCCGTGTCTTTTTTATACAATATACAGAACATGATAGGACATGTACTGACCTGTCTGTGGGGTTTTCCCGCCAGAATTTCGCTGTCGTCTGCTTGAGGTTGTCACGTGCCGAACACCTGGCTCCCCGAATTGTAACATTGTTGCACGTTCGCTACAATGTTGCGAAGATGTCACGGAGATCACCGAAGAGACACGGAGGTGCCCGAAGATGTCACGGAGATCCCGAAGAGGGCGAGAGGGGTCCCTAGTGTACCGATTGGGTCGTATGAGGTATCAATGTGAAGCATTCGCGAAGGGGCATCTGATGGGGTGGGTGTGGAGTTGAAATATCGTCATTCTGCGCATCCGCGGTAGACCAAGAGTATGGAAATAGACGTTTTGGGGTCTAGGTGGGTCACTAGTGGTCCGATGGAGTCGAGTGAGGTATCAATGTGAAGCATGTGTGAGGGGGCATCCGATGGGCTGGGTGTGGGGTTGGAATATGGTCATTCTGCGCATGAGCGGTAGACCAAGTGTATGGAATAGACGTTTTGGGATCTAGGGGAGCCCCTCATGGTCCGATGGAGTCGTATGAGGTATCAATGTGAAGCATTCGTGAAGGAGCATCCGATGGGGTGCGTGTGGGGTTGGAATATCGTCATTCTGCGCATGCGCAATAGACAAAGGGTATGAAAATAGACGTTTTGGGATCGAGGGGGTTCCCTAATGGGCCGATGGAGTTGTATGAGGTATCAATGTGAAGCCTATGTGAGGGGGCATCCGCCTGGACTAGTGCCTCGGTCGATGTCCACATTCTGCGCATGAGCAGACAGGGAATTGTGGGAAAAGGGTATGGAAATAGACGTTTTGGGATCTAGGTGAGCCATTAATGAGCCGATGGAGTTGAGTGAGGTATCAATGTGAAGCCTATGTGAGGGGGCATCCGATTGGACTAATGTCTCGGCCGTTGTCAACATTCTGCGCATGCGCAGACAGGGAATTCTGGGAAAAGGGTGTGGAAATAGACGTTTTAGGGTTTAGGTGAGCCCCTAATGCTCCTATGGTGTCGTATGAGGTCTTACTTTGAAGCCGTCGTGAGGGAGCATCGGCCTGGGCTAGTGTGTCGTTCGTTGTCAATAGTCTGCGCATGCGCAGTCTGGCCGTAGTATAGAAATAGACGTGTTGGGGTTGAGGTGGGCCACTATTGGGCCGATTGGATCGAGTGAGGTATCAATGTAAAGCATACGTGAGGGAGTATCCCACGGGCTGGGTGTGACGTGGAACTGACGTCATTCTGCGCATGCGCAGTAGAGAAAGTGTATGGAAATAGACATTTTGGCGCCGACATGGGTCACTATGGGTCCGATGGAGTCGCATGAGGTCTTATGTTGAAGCTCTCGTGGAGGAGCATCCGACTGGACTCAGGATTCGTCCGTGTTCAAGAGTCTGCGCATGCGCAGTCTGGTCGTAGTATAGAAAGCAGGCATGTTGGGGGATGCGTGGGGGTGTGTTTCAACGCACCACTATGGGTCCATGGTTGTGGTTGGGTGGTATGAGTTCTGCGCACAGACGTCACTTCCGGGTTTCACTAAAACTACCTTCGAACACAGAAGAGTTCCAATTTTCCCCTTAGACGTAGGGTCCGGATGTTCCACCTCCGGGTTTCCTCAGGCCCGACCCGGCCCGGCCCGGCCCCGCCCCGCCCCGCCCCGGCCGCAGCGCGCGCGCGCGCGGGTTATCCGGCCGCACGCCTGCGCGGATGAATTTCGGATTATCCTAAGCCACTGATTGGCTACTTTCTCCACGGTGTTCGAAGCCAGTTTCACCGAATCCCCACATGTCTGTTATAGCCTTCATGCATTATGCTCATATAGAAAACACACAAGACAGGGTTTTTAGGGGTGAGATCTCATTTTGGTTTTTTTATTCAACAACAACAACGTGAGAACAACCACGTGAAAACTGTAGCCCAGAACAGGGGGCTTGTACATTGAAATCGATAAAACTTAAGCCCAGAACAGACTTAAGCCCAGAACAGGGGGGCTTGTACATTGAAAGAACTTAAGCCCAGATCGGGGCTTGTACATTGAAATGATGGGCGGCCCAGTCATATACGAGTACATCGCGGTCATCGGCCTTGGGGTACTCGTCAAACATCTGTACGATGGTAGATACGATTCTTCCCCGGCATCGATGGTACAGGTAAAACAAGCAATATTGTCCGCACACGCTACTGGTCAGGCTTTGCAACGTTTGACTGTTCCAACACCACGTCTCTGTGCCTTGATCCAAGAAGTCTGTTAAATCGGGATGGAGGGGTGGCAGGCCGTGCGGGTCAAAGTATTCGCCCTGCTGTTCTGTCAAATACACGGCCACCCAATGTTCACCGAGCCGATCCATCGGGTCCGTGTTGAGAACGTAAGCAGCAGGATACATACGGTCTAATGGGAACACATCTCGGGCGAACACCCCCTGAAAGACCATACGTGTCTCTGGGTCATTCTCCAGCACGGTGGTTATCTGGTCTGTATCCATGTTAGGTGGAGAAGTCACACAGGACGTTGCGCGCCTTGTCCACTTGAATGATGTTGTCAAACTCGGCGTAGCAGATCACGTTGACGGTGCTCCGGAGGGCTCGTGCAAAGTGGATTTCCAACCTTAAATTGCCTTGCTTGGCGAGGGCCAGCTGATGGTCGTTCTCTAAGGTGGGGGTCAAATCGGAACAGAACAACGTGTATCCGTTCGCGTAGTCCTCCCGACTGATCATATTCCCTTCGTTCTGGTTGATTTGACCGGTGGCTGTAAACAGCCGGTGTTAAGGCCGTGGCTGGGACCTGTTGTCCATCCACATGCAGGGCCACAAAATTGATGCCGAAATGTTTGAAGTCAAACGGATTCTCTGGGTAGGCTCCGCTGAAACTGGTATTTTCCACACAGGCCAGGATCAATCGCTTGGGTAGTTCCCCCAGGAACAGGTTTTCTTTGTTGGCGCTCATATTTTCAGCAGACACAGAGAACACTTTGGTTTGCACACGTCGGATAGGGTACTGGGCTGGTTTTGTTTCCAAGGCTTTGAGGTGTCCCAATGGAACGGCTGGATTCGGTTTCTCTTTTCGGACATACAGGACTGCGTCTTGGATGACAATCTTATAGTCAGCTGCATGCCCGTCTACGTTAGTGGCCATCAAGGCGAAGGTCGGAGGCGCCCGTATCAGTCGGATTTTGATGGGGATCTTGTTAAAGAGGTACCGATCTTGCATGAAGATGTCTGCGTGCAGTCGACCCATGAGATCCACCGAGACGCCGTTCGCGGTCAAAGGCTTCCGTTTGTTATATCCCACATTGTCGTTCTCCACGCCCATGTGCTGGGCTGTGTCCTGGTAGAATAAAGCGGCTGTCAGTTGAGATTTTTTAGCCTCTCGCCCATGCGACAACAGCATCTCGATGTAGGCTCGATAGGGGTCGAGTCACTGATGAGTTTGTCGCTGAGAAATATATCCACCTGTTGAAACATCGAGTGCAGCCAGAGATTCGTCGGGCCCACCGTTGCTTGGTCGACGATTCTGGAGCCATCTCCATTGGCTTTCACATACAAGTATGGGCTAAATCCACATAGGCCGTATCCGCATTACTGATGGTGAACTCGATGGGCCTTGTTTCGTTGATGCTGGAGAGCGGGAGATGCTCCACCCATAATTCTTGTTCGGCACTGGTCTGTGTGGGCGGGACGGTCCACAAATCAAATTCACTGTTGGTGGAGGGGCGTGGATCAAGGACATGTTTTAAGAAAAGATATCCTGGGTCTTCGATGTGCGTCGTCGCTGGGTCGGTCGTCGACTGGTGCGTGGTCTCGGTGGTGCAGGTCTTTTATTCCCTACGGTGCGTTGTGCTTTGGCCAACAAGACGCCTCTTGCTTCTTTGTCCCGCCGTTTCAAGGCTTCTTTGGGTGCCGTACCCCCCAAGACATCACCGGCTACTTGCAGTCCACTGCGTACCGCTTGTTTGCCGATTGCTTTCACCCCGCGCGTCACCAAGGGCAGGAACGTTTTGACGATGCTCCCGAGTATGTTCCCCAGTCCATGTCCTCGTTGCATGCGTGCACCACTAAAGACCGGAAGGCCACCGCCGGCCTGTTGGGCATAATAGTACATATAGCTGCGTGCATCGCACTCGTAAGGCACCTTCATTATACAAAGTGGGGAGCACGTGCTTGTCGAAAATGAAGTGTCAGTACCACTTTGCCGCGTTCGAATGCCACCGGTCGTCCCGTGTCATCTCTTATATCCACCGTGATAGTGTTGATGTCGGTTTGTCGTACGGGTAGGTAGAGCATGTGGGTGAAACTGTGGGTGACTTGATCTCCATACGGCTTTTTAATGGGCACCACCCGTAACAGAGGTGTGTTGATATCGCCCACGATGTGGTTGTCCACCACGTCCGAGTAGACGTAGAGTCCGTACATACCCGACCTCATATCCATCGGGATCTCGCCTTGGTGGGCGGTGGGACCAGCGAACGTCTGTAGATCGAAACCCAGCATTTGCTGTAGGATAGGACTCAGTACGACACTCACGTTGGCGGTGACGATGAGCTGTGCCTTGTCGTTGTGTGCGTTGTAATCGAAGTCCATGTGATTCTTGAAGGGATAGGTTTTGATGGGTTTGAAACATTCGTGACCTCCCGTAGAGCCTTATAATGCACAGTTTTGACAGCCCACCCATGAACTCCTTGGGAGTATCGTATTGGCCTTCGGGGAGGGTGAGTCGGGTGTCTTTTCCTTCGTAGGTCACCTCGTACCACACTTCATTGGCTCGCACGTTGTACCACGAGTATGGTATTGGATATCCACGAGGTCACATTCCCAGCGCCCAGGTAAATGCAACGGTTGCGGTAACTGGGTCACGTGCTTGGCCAAGGTGTTGTCAGGAAACACATCCAGCGAACTGTTACTGGGTAGGGTGAGGTAAAACATGGCGACTGAGCTGTCTTGCTGCTGCTGTTGGTTTTAATAGATGTTCCAGGCCTTGGCCGGTTGTGTCCGGCGTCGTGTTCGTCGCGGTGACTTGCTACGTGTCACGGCTCTGGAGATGTGGGGTGTCTTGATCAGGGATGGTTTTTTAAAGGTCTGAAGAGAAGGCGCCCGTTGTGGTGGTTGTGTTTTGTGGTGTTTTGACTCCGGTTCCCATTCGGCTTCCCAAGAAGGTAGTTGGCCACTCGGCGATTGCTGGGTCCGCTGCATAAAGGCCCAACGGTGGGGATTCCCCACCAATTCCTGTGGTAGATGCATGTCTTTCAAGCCTTGAGCGAAGACCTACCATCCTCGAGGATCCGTGTGCGACCTGCGTTGACGCATCAGGTCATTCACTAAATCCGGCATGTGGGTGCCGGGGACCACTTGATTCTGTACCAGGAGTTCGCCTTTATCATTCCAAGTCATGTTAGGATTCTGTTTCATCCGTTGTAATACCAGGCCAGCTTGTTTCTTGAACGATGCAGGTACACTCTTCAGCACTTCGTCTTCCACCCACTGTGGGGCTGTGGGTGGTACCCACTGTGGGGCTGTGGGTGGTACCCCTGGTAATGGCGGCTGTTGGAGCGGTGCTGAGGTCGGCGGTGTGTCACGTGGTGGTGGTGGTGGTGTTGGGGTAGAGAGGGTTTTGTATTGGTCCATGAACGTCATGTACCGTTGAAGCGTCTCATTGTACCGTTGTACTTTCTCAATGTCGCGTAACCCCGGTCTTTGTAAGATCTGTTGCATCTCTCCATCGAGGGTGTTTATGGTCTTCACCGTAGGTGGGACAGGGTAGGGCGATTGGAGGTTTTGAAGGAACCGTGGTTCGACGAGGACAATTTTTTTCGTGTGGTTCATTGTCAGCCGAAGAGTCCACCCAATACTGGACCAAACACGGAAGCGGCCAACGGTGCTGAGATGGCCCCGAGAAAGCCGCCTTTCTGTAACACCTTTTTCTTTTGTGTTTGAGAGACCCGCTTCTGGACTAAGGTTCGGAGACCTGTCTTATGCTTGGCCAATTTGGTCTTCTGAGCCGGAGTCAGTGGTACGTTGCCTTTTAACAGGTTGTACCCGATCTCGCACAGACAGCGTACAAGGTCAGGGTCCGCACCGCGTACAATGGTTCGGACCAACTCGGGTGGGGCCGTCTTCAATACACGGAGCGTCGGGGCGTGCTTCCGTACTCGCGCAGACATCATGTACAACTAATGCCAGAACCCACAACTCTGCCCTTTTTTATCCATCTCAGAGAACAGAGACAAAGTCAACCATGCTGTGGTATTAATTCTGTTTATTATCCCCATCATCAAACACACACACACCAGCTGGGGGAGCCACTGTGAGTGTGTTCACATTATTTTTGCATGTACACGTGGTGGGCCTCTCCGGGAAAGATGCCGGGCCGTAGTCGAAGGTGATCGGGGGTGGCTTGCTTGAGGTCGAAGAGCATATACCCGTGCTGAGGGGTTGCGGCATCTTTAAAGGCTTCTAACGCAAACGGTGTGCGGCCGGGATACATCTGTCTCGCCAGGTGCAGCAGTTGAGTGGTATCTCTCGGGTTTTTGGAGACCACCAGGTAGTGGGCATTTAAGCTGATGTTCCGATGTTCTTTGTTTTTACTGAACAGATTCTGCACAATGTAGATGATGCTGAGCCGTCGATGGTGGCTGCCTTTGGTAAAGAGTTGGGTGACCCGCGCATCCGTCTCCGCCATGAGATCATCCAGAACCACCAAGGTGTCGGGTTCCAAATCGGCCAGGTTAGGTAGGCCTTCCACGAACGTGATGTGGGGCATTGCTGCATACGCTGCCTGCCATTCTCCATAACACCACACGACTCGGGCAATGGGTGGGGTGATCATGCTGTCGGCGTGTTGAAGGAGCTTCCTGACGAAGTGCGTTTTGCCGGAACCCGTCGGTCCTGCGATGATGCAAGTGAAGGGATGCTGCCACCGAGGGTCCATGGTTCGAGGTGTATCCGCTGTCGTGGTAACCCGCTCTTGTAAATTTGGTACGAGTGAACTGGAGTGGTGGTGGTGGATACAACGTCGGTCGTCGTTGTCTGTTCACTGTGAGGGATGAAATTCGGTGGGTTTTCAGACGTAGTGGGTGTACTTGGTGTAGGTGTTGACTGTATACTTGGTGTGGAGCTCGATGTGGCTTGTACACGTGGTGTGGTGGTGGGGATGACTGGGCTCGTTTCGATCACGGAGGTGACTGGTGCTATCTGTAGACTGGTTTCACTGCCACTCACAGCTGGAGTTCTAAGTTGGTTAAGTAGCGTACTGACATAGGCTACGTCGTAAAACACACCTCCGTACAACACACTCAGCAGGGTTAGCAATATCACCACAAAGCCCACTTGCGCTTTGCGCGGTTTGGGAGAGGCTGTGTTCAGAGGCAGCTGCTGCTTGTCCATAGCACCGTGGTCGAACGTGGAATGAAGGATGACGGTAGTGGTGTCTGGCTTTATTATCGTTTCACCTGGTTGGCCGCCACCCAGGAATTGAAGGAACTGGGCCAGCCTTGCCATTTGACGAAATGAAACAGTTTGCCACGCCGACGTTCCGTTTTCAAAATCTGCTCCACCGTGTAGTAGTCTTGCTGTGTTTTTACGACAGGCTGTAATTCCGTCTCGTAAAACGTGCCTAGGAACGGTTCCCCTTGAAGATCTTTCAGTTCATAGACTCGCTGCTGTCGGGGTAGGCGCCGTTTAATGAGGAAGTGCTCATCGCTCCAGTTGGGCAAGTAACTTTTCTGAAATTCACCTTTGACTTTACTGATCCGTACAGGGTCCCCGACCGTGTACACCTCCTTCGTCGTTCGCTGCGATTGCCTGGGGTACAAGACACGCCGGACATGGCCTTCATTGCGTTGGGTGACGGTAATGGGGGCTCTCTCTATACTCCGGTGATAGGCTCGATTGTAACCACTCACAGGTTTCGGGAGAACATCGATGTACCGCCTTGTATTCTTATAGGTGAAATATTTATACATGCGACCTTTGAATGTCCTGTTGAACCTTTCCACCACGGAAGCCTTGGTCTCGTTGTACGTATGGAAGAAAAACACCTTCTGGGCTTTCAGAAACTGTTGGAACGGTCTGTTGAGGAATTCCGTGCCTTCGTCGGTTTGCAAATACATGGGTTTGCGCCCGGTCTTGAAGATGTCCTTGAACGCCGCTATGAGATTCGCCCCCGTTTTCGTCCGGATGGGTACCACCCACGCATACTTCGACAGGATATCGATGCACGTCAAGATATACCGATTCCCATCGTTGTGTTTGGCAAAGGCGCTCATATCGACCAAATCCGCTTGCCATTGGGCATCTAGTCCTCCCACGATGACCCGGTTCCGTAGAAAATGGCGACGGGCAACTCGATGTAAGGTATAGGTGTCTTCTTTTCTTAACCAATCTCGGACTTGAGCACGTCGTATCCCCTGGGGTTCGGCCGCTCGATAGAGAGCCGTCAATGCACTATAGGCCGCCGGACTGTGGGGACTGTAGTATAAGTTATTCAACACCTTCTCTCAGCTCTTCATGGTGACAAATGATGATGGACCCTGGCTCTATCGTTTATTTATAACGGGTATATCTTGGGCCGGAGTTTCTTTCTGATTTTCTTCGTTGGCTTCTGCCAGGACATTGTCCATGGTAAATGACCAGTCCAACTCGTCTGATGACCGATCTTCCCCCGTGAGCACTTGATCCACATCTACCACGGCATCTTCCAATGCAGACCATAGATCAGGGTGAAGGCTAAAATGGACTGTACCCCCATCTAGCCGAGCCAATTGAGGAAAAAAGGGGCCGCGTCGGATGTACACATCGTGACACAAGTGGATGAGGTCGCCGTCCAGTTCACCAGACAACACCCGTTTGAATTTGGTCCAGTCCTCTCAGGACAGACGAATGTGAGCCGGGCACGGTTGTGTAAGGTCCGCATCACAGATGTCTCCCACCTCCTTCATGATATCGACCTTATCCGCATAAACGTGCAGGAAGACCTCGGGGGTCAAGCTGAGATACGCCCGTATTATATGCTCCGTCATGGTCAGTACGTGAATGGTACAAAATTTGACTGTCTCTCGTATTTATAGGGAGAACCCCGTGAGATCAAAGGATCGGGTGGTCATATCACTGGGCTGACTGAGTCTAGCCGGATAATCAATGGCATCATCGTCTGCCTCCGCTTCATTGCTAGGTTTGGTAATTTGTTCATTGGGTTCTGCCGCCGCTTTACTCAGGGCACGAGCCCACTCCAACTGAACAGCTGACCGCTCGTCCGGTGTAAACAGCTGGTCCACAATAGGCACCACTTTCTCGAAGGCTGTCCACAGATCGGGGTCTAGGGTGAAGCCTCGCGTAGGGTCTTGGTAACGGCCCAGGCGTGGGAAGAAGGGTCCACGGTATACGTAGATGGCATTGTCTATGTGGATGAGGTTTCCGTCGAGCTCACCGCTCAACACCCGTTTAAATTTGGTCCAGCCGTCACGGTGTAGCGTAACCGTATTCGATACGGTCTCCGCGCGCGACCAGCAAACATCTCCACGGTCTTCCACGAGGGTGACTTTATCTTCATAGACGTGTAACCCCAACCGGGGTGTAAGGGGCAGGATGGCTCGTAGTACAGGTGACATGCTTGACCCAACGACGAACGGTGAATGACACACACTCTGACTGTCTTTCGTATTTATGGTGAGGTCCCACTGTCAATGCCACAGCGCCAGGGCCAATAGGGCAAAGACTATTGTGAGGCCAACCAGCCGTCGCTGGTTCCGGCGTGAGCGCTCGTGGTCCATAGCCCGAGCATCAAGGATGGCTGTTATAGTCCAGTAGTGGTGAGTGATGGCACACCTCTCCATCGTGTGCACTCTGTCGAGGACCGCTTCTGTGAACTCTTTCAGGATCTGGCGTCGCCCCTCGTTGTCGTCGCCATCTGCAAACATGGACCGAACCACTGCTCGGTAACCCGTGAGTGAATTAACCACGGTGGCATGCTGTAAAATGCGAGTCGCATAGGGCTGGATCTGCATGGCTCTGCAACCGTAGAAATGAAGGTGTGGGATCCAGAGGGACGTGTTTTATAGACCATGTCACACATGCGCGCCTATACGTAGCTCTACGGGTGTAGTCCGTGATACGTACTATTCTGATTGGTTAGTGCAAAAAGAGAGCAACAACAACAAAGATTACAGCGCCGGAGGCGCTCCTGGATACCCTGGAAAATCTTCTCCACGTGTCATGGTATAGCTCCGGTGCCCTAAAAATTCCCACTTTTATACACCTACATAGAAGTACCCGGATGTAGGCGCGGACGTAGGCGAAAGCATTCTAGTACCCGGATGTAGGCGCAGGCGTGAGCGAAATTTTCGTACCCGTCCATTGGTTCTTTTATCGATCGCTCATTGGCCCTTTTTCTCGACCGCTGATTGGTGCAAATGGACCTGGCCATCCTTCCCAGGTTAATTTACAATCCCCTTTTTGTGTTCAAGCTCTGTATATCGATGCCACAACATTGTTGCCGAACATTGCCGAAAGGGAGACCTTTTGACCTTTTGACCTGGATGTGACCTTTTGACCCGACATTCACCCGCGCACTTCCGGTGATGCCGCGCACTTTCGGATAACCCGCGCGTGCGCGCGCTGCGGCGGGGGCGGGGCGGGGCGGGGCCGGGCCGGGCCAGGCCGGAGGAAACCCGGAGGTTGAACATCCGGACCCTACGTCTAAGGGGAAAATTGGAACTCTTCTGTGTTCGAAGGTAGTTTTAGTGAAACCCGGAAGTGACGTCTGTGCGCAGAACTCACGCCACCCAACCACAACCATGGACCCATAGTGGTGGGTTAAAACACACCCCCACGCATCCCCCAACATGCCTGCTTTCTATACTACCACCAGATTGCGCATGCGCAGACTCTTGAACACGGACGAACACTGAGTCCAGTCGGATGCTCCTCTGCGAGAGCTTCAACATAAGACCTCATACGACTCCATCGGGCCCATAGTGACCCATGTCGGCGCCAAAATGTCTATTTCCATACACTTTCTCTACTGCGCATGCGCAGAATGACGTCAGTTCCACGTCACACCCAGCCCGTGGGATACTCCCTCACGTATGCTTTACATTGATACCTCACTCGATCCCATCGGCCCAATAGTGGCCCACCTAAACCCCAACACGTCTATTTCTATACTACGGCCAGACTGCGCATGCGCAGACTATTGACAACGAACGACACACTAGCCCAGGCGGATGCTCCCTCACGACGGCTTCAAAGTAAGACCTCATACGACACCATAGGATCATTAGGGGCTCACCTAAACCCTAAAACGTCTATTTCCACACCCTTTTCCCAGAATTCCCTGTCTGCGCATGCGCAGAATGTTGACAACGGCCGTGACATTAGTCCAATCGGATGCCCCCTCACATAGGCTTCACATTGATACCTCACTCAACTCCATCGGCTCATTAGTGGCTCACCTAGATCCCAAAACGTCTATTTCCATACCCGTTTCCCACAATTCCCTGTCTGCGCATGCGCAGAATGTGGACATCGACCGAGACACTAGTCCAGGCGGATGCCCCCTCACATAGGCTTCACATTGATACCTCATACAACTCCATCGGCCCATGAGAGAACCCCCTCGATCCCAAAACGTCTATTTTCATATCCTTTGTCTATTGCGCATGCGCAGAATGACGATATTCCAACCCCACACGCACCCCATCGGATGCTCCTTCACGAATGCTTCACATTGATACCCCATACGACTCCATCGGACCATGAGGGACTCCCCTAGATCCCAAAACGTCTATTCCATACCCTTGGTCTACCGCGCATGCGCAGAATGACCATATTCCAACCCCACACCCAGCCCATCGGATGCCCCCTCACATATGCTTCACATTGATACCTCACTCGACTCCATCGGACCACTAGTGACCCACCTAGACCCCAAAACGTCTATTTCCATACCCTTGGTCTACCGCGCATGCGCAGAATGACGATATTTCAACTCCACACCCATCCCATCAGATGCCCCTTCACAAATGCTTCACATTGATACCTCATACGACCCAATCGGTACACTAGGGACCCCTCTCGTCCTCTTTGGGATCTCCGTGACATCTTCGGGCACCTGCGTGTCTCTTCGGTGATCTCCGTGGCATCTTCGCAACATTGTAGCGAACGTGCAACAATGTTGCAATTCGGGGAGCCAGGTGTTCGGCACGTGACAACCTCAAGCAGACGACAGCGAAATTCTGGCGGGAAAACCCCACAGACAGGTCAGTACATGTCCTATCATGTTCAAAAATGACCATCCCCATACCCCATACAGGCCTGTATATTGTATAAAAAAGACACGGACCTGACCGAAAAGACACGGACGTACCCGAAAAGACACGGAGGTGAAACACGGAGGTGAACGACATTGTGGAAAAACCCCACAGACAGGTCAGTACATATCCTATCATGTTCACAGGTCACGCCCCATTCATCCAGACCGGAAGTGACGTCATACCTACAAGAGCGCCTCCTGGCGGAAAAAGGGGAACCAAGAGTTACCTCCCTGGAAAAGTTGCGCTGAAATGCGGGCTACCTACTACTCCCCATGCTCCTTATAATCCCTCTCCTCTCCTCCCACCCCCGCCTAAAAAAAAATCCTTCATTTTTGGAAATCGCATATATGTGCATCCAGAAATTGCCCATAGAAGGACCCTGGCCCCTTGTTTAAAACGAAGACTGTCAGCTCACTGTAGGAGGTCCATTTGTAATATTATCAGGCGCTGTCTAGTATTTGCAATACAATCAGATGCAGTTCAGATTTTGTAGCACTATTAGGTGCTGTCCAGTTTTTGCAATACTATCAGGTGCTGTCCAGTATGTGTAATACAGTCAGGCACTGTCCAGTATTTGCAATACTATCATGTACTGTGCAGTATTTGCAACAAGATTAGGCGTCCAATATTTGCAAAACTATCAGGCGCTGTCCAGTGTGAGTAATACAATCAGGTGCTGTCCTGTATTTGTAATACAATCAGGTGCTGTCCAGTATTCTTAATACAATCCGGTGTTGTCCGTTTTTTGTAATACTATCAGGTGCTGTCCTGCATGTGTAATACAATCAGGTGATGTCCAGTATTTGAAATAATATCCGGTGTTGTCCAGTATTTGCAATAATATCATGCTTTGTCCAGTATTTTAGGTGATGTCCAGTATTTGCAATAATACCAGGTGCTGTCCAGTATTTGTAATAGAATAAGATGCAAGTCCAGTGTTTGCAATACTATCAGGTGCTTTCCAGTATGTGTAATACAATCAGCTGCTATCCAGTATTTGCAATACTATCAGGCGTTGTCCAGTATTTGCAATATTATCAGGGGCTGACCAGTATTTGTAATACAGTCAGTTGCTGTTCAGTATTTGCAAAAGTATCAGGTGCTGTCTAGTATTTGTAATACTATCAGGTGTTGTCCAGTATCTGTGATACAAGCAGGTAATGCCCAGTATTTGCAATAATATCAGGTGTTGTCCTGTATTTGTAATATAATCAGGTGTTGTTCCGTATTTACAGTACTATGAGGTGATGTCCTGTATTTGTAATACCATCAGGTGTTATCCGGTATTTCTAATATTATCAGGTGCTGTCGAGTATTTGTAATACAATCAGGTGCTATCCAGTATTTGCAATACTATCAGGTGCTGTCCAGTATTTGTAATACAATCAGGTGCTGTCCAGTATGTGCAATACTATCAGGTGTTTCCAGTATTTGCAATACTATCAGGTGCTGTTCAGTATTTGTAAAACAATCAGATGCTCTCCACTATTTGCAATACAATCAGGTGATGTCAAATATTAGCAAAACTATCAGGTGTTGTCCAATACAACAAGGTGATGTCTAGTATTTGCAATAATATGACGTGCTGTCCAGTATGCATAATACAATCAGGTTGATAGTGTTTGAAATACTACTCGGGGTTGTCCAGTATTTGCAATACTATTAGGTGCTGTCCAGTATGTGTAATACAACCAGGTGCTGTCCAGTATTTGCAAATACTATCAGGCGTTGTCAATTATTTGCAATACAATCATGTGTTGTCCAGTATTTTTAATACAATCAGATGCTGTCCAGTATTTTTAATACAATCAGGTGATGTCCAGTATTTGCGCTAATATCCGATGTTGTCCAGTATTTGCAAAACGACCAGGTGCTGTCCAGTACGTGTAATACAATCAGGTGATGTCCAGTATATGCAATAATATCCGGTGCTGCCCAGTATTTGCCATACTATCAGGCGTTGTCCAGTATTTGTACTATCAGGTGCTGTTCAAATACAATGCAATTCCGATAAGTACCTATATTACCCATACAATTAATCAATATTTCAGTGATGTATTCATATTTCACAAGTCATAGTAGCCTATACTGTATTCCTCCGGTATGTGAAACCGGGCTGCACAAAACTTCGATCGGCTTTTTAAAGTCGCAATGTCGTGATTCATTCTGGATTTTTTCCTTTCTTGATGAACTATTGCAAGATAAAAGAAAAAAACATTAGGACCAAGAGACCGCGATGCTATAGTTTATTTTAAGAGGAAAAATATTCATTCGCATCTTCGAAACTCACGGCATTGAGAGAGATTGACAAAAATCACGAAATTGAGATTGTCAAATTTCGCGATTGCACCTCGAACGATATGTGAAAACGGTTCTGCGGTAGCCAAGTTGTATGACTGAAATCACTGCGAAAAATTATCTCGATCGGGACTGGCTTGTTCATTTTGTACAGCTTTTAGGTAAAATATTTGGCGTGAGGGGGCATGGTGATCAAGTTAGTTCATTCCATCAGGGTCACTTGGTACGTATTCTACAATGAGGTCAGTTAGTGCATTGTAATAAAATTCTAGCAACTGCTCTTGTGTTTGGTTTTCTGATTAAATTGTATTTATGTTTGAAAACATCTCGTTCATTTGTAATTACTGTTTATTGAGCGTCTTCTTCTTCTGCAATGTAAAGAGTTTGCATGTAAAGATTCCACCACATTAAATAATCCACTATCGAGATAGATATGACAATTGGTCTGAAATGATTTACCCTGGTAGAAGTGGCAGCATATAATGCGACATCCATGAACAGTTTCCCATCATAATCAAATAGCTCATTTGGAATTTTTACTCCGGGAAAAATCTGTGCATGGTCATCAATATATGCCTAACAATGGAGTTTCTGATGGCGTGTACTTGTTCACCCTGTGCGAGAGACTTGCTTTCGACTCATTACACGAGTGTCACATTAAAGAAAGCAAATCATACTAGCTTGAGCATAGATTTATGTAGACTATCAGGAAAATCTCGGTAATATACAGAAACGGTTGAACATGGGATATCCGTGGTTCCTCGGACCATATTGCCACCAGATTGTCTTTGTCGAACGTTTTCCACACCTGTCAGCCATGCTGTTTTGGAATGGTAGATGGAATAATGGCTGCCCTATCAACGCGCTGGCATCTCTTAATTGTCAGGTCGAGGTGGGAACACAACAAGATTGGGCTCCTCAGCGCTTGTTTTCTCTGTCATTTGGAGGCAATTTCGTTCCGACTTATCTTGACGAGATGCAGATGTCCATCATGAAGTACAAGTATAGATCCCAGGCGATCGGGAAACTTCGGAAAAGATCGCTAATCCCCGGGCAAAAAATTCGAACGGCACAACACCGACGGAAGCCTGTAAGTTGCTACACAAAGTTTCCACCATATCCAAGGAAACTGAACTTTAAGATTTATTAACCGTTGGATCATGTGGAAAAACCTGGGGGAAAAAATTCATAAAATTCCGCTTAGAGCAAAAAACAGCTATTTTAACTTCATTCTTTGATCTGACATTCAGTACGTGCCTGATGTTCATAGATGATTTCCGCGAAGAAAATCGGAAGTCAAATATTGCACCAAAGGTGGAGTTAAAGAAGTATTATGTCACCACAATATAGGCACGAACACGCAACAAATATAACTTATACTTGCCCATCAGCTGTTGCACACATAACAAATAATTGTTCTCAATATTTCATACATGAGCAGTGTGACTAACGTCACAGGACCTACGAAGTAGAGTAGGCATTAGGACTCGAACGCGAACTCAACCTTTGGAAATCCCCACCCCCAGTTGAAATCCTGCCTATATTAAGATGGGCACCGCCCAAGTCAGAATCGCCAGTGATTTTCATCAAAAATCACCAGGAATTTTCATCAAAAGTAGGTCAGCTCAGAACTTGTTGGTAACAGTCTTCTAATGCGCCTTCATTTTCACTAAAAGAAACAGATTGAATAATAAAGGTTCAGTAGATTTCAAGCTTTACGTGTGAAAATACATTTACATCTCTTTAATGGTTTTCAGTGCCCTTGTCCAGGATCAAAACAACGTTCTGAATCACATTATTTTCCCAACAATACAACATATTTTTATATATAGTACTATAGTAGAAAGGTTGCATTTATGTAGTTTACGGTAGTTCAACTCAAGACCAACACCTTCTCTGCACAAGATAATAATGATTCTATGTCATTCTCCTGAGCATAACCGGTACAAAGACGAATAAATAGCGTCTCTACATCACGTTGTTATCTAGATATATGAGACAACACAGTTTGGGTATCGGCAATCTGATGAATGTACTATTCTGGTTTTCTTGTTTCACATTATATTCTATGGCGGTTGATCGGTGATTTTCTTCATGATAAAAGTTAAACCACCTCAGCTTCGTTGTGTGAATCGGAATTGCATTGCTGTGACACACCAACACACTCCGTGGCAGTGATTCTGTATCCCCTAATCAAGGAATCAAAATGGATCAAGATTTGAAATGACAAGAAAAATTTAGACATATTTTGTTTACACATGTAATTTTTTGTTTAAATTATATCCAAGTGTGATATATAGGCCTAGTCAATATTCAAGAGGTACAAAAAAACTCAAGTTATCATATTTCCACATCATGATC
Source organism: Hanleya hanleyi (assembly GCA_036873755.1). NCBI lineage: Eukaryota > Metazoa > Mollusca > Polyplacophora > Lepidopleurida > Hanleyidae > Hanleya > Hanleya hanleyi. Next base: position 83,319 of record JAVTVY010033881.1, read on the forward strand.
AAAGTTACTTTATCTAGTTAAATTCTACCAAAAGAAGACCCTTTAAACATGCCGTCATGGCTTTGTTTCGCCCTCAGTAAACTGTTATCATTATCGCTCACACAGACTAATCTGAAGGATGACACCACATCTTTCCTTCTTCTGCTGGGTTATTGCACCACGCTGACTTAATTGGTTGATGTAGGATATTTCACCATCAGTGAGTAATCTGACCTGAATTTGAAGCCTGCTGTGGTCAGTGATGAAATGTTTGGATGTGAAATAGGATACACGTTAAAGGCCACAGTTTACATGTATCTATAACAATATACTGAATTGTGTGTATTAAGGCTGGCATAGCGGTGTAGATAAATGCACTAACAAATGATGGAAAATTAGCATTTCCTATTTCATACATGGCGAATTGTCCCAGATGCACGTTAAGATTAACCTCAGTAATAGGGCCATGTGGCATACAGTGGTATTTTTAGCAGCAGTGGGTAATTTGACCTGAATTTGAAGCCTGATGTGGTCAATGATGAAATGTTTGGATGATACACGTTAAAGGCTACAGTTTACATATATCTATAACAATATACTGAAGTGTTAATTATAAATCTAATTTTAATCAGAATTATTTCAGATCAGAACTTGCTGGTAACAATGCCCTAATGCACGTTCATGCCAAAAATAAAGGTTCTAATGTCAATGGTTCTCCTTATTTTGCCGACGAAAGGATTCGTATGGACTGACTCACTCAATACCGGACAATTTGCGATCTGTAGCCTACTTCGTAGGAACAGACATGTCGTTTCTCAAGTGGAAATCTGTGTTACCGCGAACAAAAAGCTAATCTCGGTTACGCTATAATTCACACAAACCCTTACGGGGTGCTTGACCTAACAGCTTTAGTGATAAATGTGTTTTTGGAGAAAGATTGCGGGTAAGTTTGTTTATGATGTCGTAGTTTGGCTTTTTAAGTATCAATCAAGCTATAAAGAAAATGCTCTTACAAACACTCCAGTAGTCATTAAAGTTTTTTTGTGGTATAGAGAGAGATAGAATGGGAAACACTGGATGCATCTGTCCTTTGGCATTATGTCATTCCGTACAAGTTTTCTCTCATTAGGGCGAATAGCTTCTATAAATTGTTCGCCCTGATTACGAGGCCTGTTAAAACCAAGTTACGGTCCTATACATCTATGAAAAATGTACGTGGGTGGATATAATTTTTGCGTATAATATGTTAATGCATCAAGACATCTACATATATACACACAGAACCACCATTATTGAAATAAAATTGTAGTAAATCTTCACTTTTGCAATCAATCTCAAGTTTAAGCTTATTCAATATTCTTGATATCCTGCCATGCTCAATTGTAGACCTATGTTATAATTGGACTGCAGTTACTCAACACATTGTTAAGTCTCACCCAAGCTTTGAATTTGACCAGGGAGAATTGATCCCTAAAATGTTCATACTATATGTACCATGATCAAATTGCTGTAGATATTTGTTTACAGGTATATCTTTGGTGAGATGAAATTTGAGTCAGATCATTATTTTTGCCCAGTCAACATTAATATTACATTGGGCTACATACTCAGTCTAATCTCACTCAGGCTTAATTTGATTGTGATAAGGAAGACATAAGTATACATAATCTAGTTTTTCTCAAGATTTAGCTTTGACCAGGGCGAAAATATGCATTCCCTATATATGCACCACGGTCAGAGAAAAATTAACATAACAAATCTGTGTAACTCCCCGTCATAAAGAGAAGAAAATCGTTTGCAAGAGAGAAGCGTCGCTCGAAGAAGCGGATGCTCAGCAATCAAATGAATCGTTATTCCAGAATTTGTATTTGAAGATTCAAGAAAAATTTCTCTCAAAATCAGACTAGATTCCTTTTCATTTTTAAAATGACATTTTAAAGTAGAGCACATCTACTATATTCGTATGCCAATTCCAATTATGATCGTCGGGTAGAGAGAGAGAGAGCAGAGACGTAAACTTACAGGGTGTTGTTATAAGTGTGGTCACACTATGATATCCGAGCGACCTTCCGACCATCATTCAGAGGCTAAGATAATGTAAGGAATTGTTAGCCCTACACTGTCAGCAGAAAAATTGTAACACTTATCGAACGCGTAAAAGCGTTCATCTCTGACTAATTTTAGCGGTTGCTGGAATAAGTTGAAATAATGCTGTGGAATTAATCAACTAGTCCATTTTGAACAATAATGAAAAGAAAAAGGTACCAAAAATTCCACAACGCTAAGTATCTCATCAATCGAAATATGGGGTTGGACGGCACCGAACAATAACGTTTATATTGACGTCCAAATCAGAACACCATATCGTGTTAAAAACTGAACATCTACGTTCATATGCGAACACTACGGAACATATATGAATGCTCACAAATGAACACATATTCTGTAACACTTTTGGACCACAAGCGTCAGCATGAACATGCAAAAGTGTGCAATTACGCGTAAAAGTGTTCAAAAGTGCACACTTCAGAATGAACACTAAGTTTTCAATATTCAGCACTGGGCGATATTGTGGACAACCTATTTTCGATGTGTTTATTGAGGACGACCAAGTTTATGAGCTTGCTAAAACTTCAGTGACATATTTTAAGTAAATCTCTTTTCATACTAGTTTTCGTACTTGAACACTTTTCCATGTTCGAAAGGTGTTACAAACTAGTGTGCATTTCAGGGTTTAGGATATGCACACTTGTTGACTGTGTGTATCTGGTTTGGACGATTTAACCCTATCTGGCCTGGGCGATTTGGGGTGTACCGCAGCCGGGGGGGAGGGGAGTGCCCTCCTATATATTTTCGCTATCGCTAAGGCTAGAGTGATGAAACGCACCACCCTATATCTTTCGGTCAAGCTCTACAAGAAAATGTACAAAAATCCAAGATGGCCGCCATGATGACGTCAATGTGACGGCATTTTCAAAAAGAGCATTTTTGGATGATTTTTCGGTCAAAATTTTTTATTTTTTTATTTTTGTTTTTCTTCGCAAACACTGCATTATAAATTAGTAAATAATAATGTGATATGAAATAAAATAGGTTTTACCCACTTTTCCATACAGAAAAGCATTTTTTTCAAGAAATATGACGAAAACATCACTTTTCTGGTATCCCACATGGCCGCCATTTTGAATTTACCCATGCTCCTCTGCTCGGGGGGTCATGCAAATAGGCTCAAAATGACCCCAATGATAGAAGCAAAAATCCAACGGGGGGGGGGGGGCGAGAGGGGATTGCCCCAGGCCAGGTAGGGTTAAGGTCTACCGCCAGGACTGTCGTAGGCCTTTTGCGCCACAGCTCTGAACATTTTTCTTATTTCTTGGGCGAGATGGCTGAAACTTCCCACAATATATCTTGAAATCAAGCTCTACTCCTGTAACCATTTTGAACTTACCCATAATCCTCTGCTTGGAGAATTATGCAAATAGACTCAGAATGACTCGAATATGATCGTCTATATATCATGAAGTTTCAGCTCTTCTTTCCCTGTCCTTTATATAGTTTAGAAAGTTTGTTAAAGGGGCCATCATGCCCCCACTCATCACGAACATACGTAGATACATGTACTTCTGTACGTACATGTGGCCATGCAATATGTGTGTATTGGGGTGTGACCGAAATGAACAAAGCCGATTGGTCGGGACTATCACAAGCCTTGAACAAATACACACCTCTAGACGTGTTGGAAGAAAATTAAGGCGTGGTGGGCCTCGAAGTGTCCCCATCACAAAATAGAAAACATATTTTTCCTGTGAACTGTCGCCGATTTTGTTTCTTTCAATATGTTAGACCGTTTGTAATATGATTTTTCTTAAAAAATACAAAGACGCATGCACCATTAGAGCGAGAAATAAAAAGCTAATTCACACTACTTCGGTTTGGTCTCGCGCGCAGAATCCCACTTTATTGCGCCTCGTTTACTCGCGTGAAACTGTCATGTCTGGTGTCTGGGGTCCCCGGGTCAAAATATTTAAATACAGATAATTTCATTGGCTCGTTTAAATGGAGCGGACCTTTGACTTAATGTTTGAGGAAGCTGACATCGGGCAAAATACACGGTGATTGAAGTCAATGAGCTAAGGGTAATTATGTAATGAAGTGGACAATACCCTTAGCTCCACTGGGCCTCGTAGGTTCAAGAAACGATAACCGATGCTTTGATAATAATAAATTTAGAAATCCCTGAAAATATAAATTATTGATGAGCAATAATTATGATAAAAGGTTCGATCAAATGTAGGGTATGTTGTATGACCAAACACAGTCTGTGTACACATACTAGATGTAGACAGATTTCTGAGGTCACCCCGATCCTATGAGCAAACATTTTGTTTTGAGTCATTAGGTTCTAAGCTTAATAAACGGATAGATGTGTATGTATGGATTCATTCTCGATAAAAGAACATGTTTCGAACAAGCAGATGTGGGTTTCGTACAACAAAGCTGTGGTTTGTGTATATCTATACATTGTTGTGGGATAATCCTTTTTCGCCATTCAGTAGTCACAAACGGAGTTCAGGTATATTTGAATCAATGTACCAGCACGGCCAATCTGACCTTGTTTCATTCCCCTCATTCATGCAGAAGATCTTCATGGGAAGAATTAAAACTTCAGTGATCTTATAAGGACGCGGCGTGAATGTTTACATAAACTTTATTAGAAAATTTAGTGATTACACTTTTTAAGTGAACTTATAATCCAAGTTCAAAGCACAAATCAAGAGGACTGGGTGACTGACAGTTTTTTCTCGTACTTGAAGGTAGAGCCTTCAACTTCTTCAATCTCTAAGATCTTTCATTGTATCATAAGATTACCCAATTGCACCGAACAAACAGAAGTGAATGCAAGTTTGTAATCTCTTACTATAAACTTAGTAACCGTTTCTGTGTTTTCCGATCTGTAGAACCACAGAAATGTCGCCAAACTTCGTCAGGACTGCACGGGGGTAACTCTGGGTATCCTGAGAGAAAACAAAGTTCAAAAAGGGCATATTACGCCCATGTGCGTTTGAAAATCATTCAAAGCTCGCGGGATGCAGGGAGCATGAAACGTACATTTACATACTACATGCACAACATGTATTCATCTCTTGTCATGAGAGAAAAGCTGGAATGAGCAATCGTTTTACAACAATTCATTTCAAAATTCATTATTACAGAGCCCGAAAAGATGTTCTGTATGGTTGATGCGTGTAGAGGGATTTTCTCACATTTTGGAATTTAAAATTACAATTATATTTTGAAAATTTACTACCCTAGAAATACCATGTACCTATCCTGTTTTTCTCGTTGTTGATGGTTGGGCAAAAGTTGATGAATGCATTTGTTTGATCCCAATCAAACACGTGAAGAGGGTCTATCAGAGTTCCATCCCGGGTACAATCATACACGTAAAGAGGGTCTATCATAGTTCCATCCTTGGGTACAATCATACACGTAAAGAGAGCCTATCATAGTTCCATCCCTGGGTGCAATCATACACGTAAAGAGGGTCTATCATAGTTCCATCCCTGGGTACAATCATACACGTAAAGAGAGCCTATCATAGTTCCATCCCTGGGTGCAATCATACACGTAAAGCGGGTCTATCATAGTTCCATCCCTGGGTACAATCATACACATAAAGAGAGCCTATCATAGTTCCATCCCTGCGTACAATCATACACGTAAAGAGAGTCTATCATAGTTCCATCCCTGGGTGCAACCATACACATAAAGAGCGTCTATCATATTCCATCCCTGGGTACAATCATACACGTAAAGAGAGCCTATCATAGTTCCATCCTTGGGTACAATCATACACGTAAAGAGAGTCTATCATAGTTCCATCCCTGGGTACAATCATACACATAAAGAGTGTCAATCATAGTTCCATCCCTGGGTACAATCATACACGTAAAGAGGGTCTATCATAGTTCCATCCCTGGGTACAATCATACACGTAAAGAGGGTCTATCATAGTTTCATCCCTGGGCACAATCATACACACAAAGAGTGTCTATCATAGTTCCATCCCTGGGTACAATCATACGTGTAAAGAGTGTCTATCATAGTTCCATTTCTGAGTACAATCATACACGTAAAGAGAGTCTATCTTAGTTCCATCCCTGGGCACAACCATACACATCAAGAGGGTCTATCATAGTTCCATCCCTGGGTACAATCATACACATAAAGAGTATCTATCATAGTTCCATCCCTGGGTACAATCATACACATAAAGAGTGTCTATCATAGTTCCATCCCTGGGTACAATCATACACATAAAGAGTGTCTATCATAGTTCCATCCCTGGGTACAATCATACACATAAAGAGTGTCTATCATCGTTCCATCCCTGGGTACAATCATACACATAAAGAGTATCTATCATAGTTCCATCCCTGGGTACAACCATACACATAAAGAGTGTCTATCATAGTTCCATCCCTGGGTACAATCATACACATAAAGAGTGTCTATCATAGTTCCATCCCTGGGTACAATCATACACATAAAGAGTATCAATCATAGTTCCATCCCTGGGTACAATCATACACGTAAAGAGGGTCTATCATAGTTCCATCCCTGGGTACAATCATACACATAAAGAGTGTCTATCATAGTTCCATCTCTGGGTACGATCATCCACATAAAGAGGGTCTATCATAGTTCCATCCCTGGGTACAACCATACACATCAAGAGGGTCTATCATAGTTCCATCCCTGGGTACAATCATACACATAAAGAGTGTCTATCATAGTTCCATCCCTGGGTACAACCACACGCGTAAAGAGTGTTTATCATAGTTCCATCCCTGGGTACAACCATACACATAAAGAGGGTCTACCATAGTTCCATACCTGGGTACAATCATACACGTAAAGAGGGTCTATCATAGTTCCATCTCTGGGTACAATCATACCCATAAAGAGAGTCTATCATAGTTCCATCGCTGGGTAAAATCATACACGTAAAGAGTGTCTATCATAGTTCAATCTCTGGGTACAATCATACACATAAAGAGATTCTATCATAGATCCATCCCTGGTTACAATCATAAACGTAAAGAGGGTCTATCATAGTTCCATCTCTGGGTACAATCATACAAATAAAGAGTGTCTATCATAGTTCCATCCCAGTGTACAATCATACACGTAAAGTGTGTCTATCATAGTTCCATCCCTGGGTACAATCATACACGTAAAGAGTGTCTATCATAGTTTCATCCCTTGGTACAATCATACACATAAAGAGGGTCTATCATAGTTCCATCCCTGGGTACAATCATACACGTAAAGAGTGTCTGTCATAGTTCCATCCCTGGGTACAATCATACACATAAAGAGAGCCTATCATAGTTCCATCCCTGGGTACAATCACACACATAAAGAGGGTCTATCATAGTTCCATCCCTGGGTACAATCATACCCGTAAAGAGTGTCTATCATAGGTCCATCCCTGGATACAATCATACACATAAAGAGGGTCTATCATAGTTCCATCCCTGGGTACAACCATACACATAAAGAGTGTCTATCATAATTCCATCCCTGGATACAACCATACACATAAAGAGTGTCTATCATAGTTCCATCCCTGGGTACAATCATACACATAAAGAGTGTCTATCATAGTTCCATCCCTGGGTACAACCATACATATAAAGAGTGTCTATCATAGTTCCATCCCTGGGTACAATCATACACATAAAGAGTGTCTATCATAGTTCCATCCCTGGGTACAATCATACACATAAAGAGTGTCTATCATTTTTCCATCCCTGAGTACAATCATACACATAAAGAGTGTCTATCATATTTCCATCCCTGGGTAAAATCATACACATGAAGAGGGTCTATCATAGTTCCATCCCTGGGTACAATCATACACGGAAAGAGGGTGTATCATAGTTCCATCCCTGGGTACAGTCATACACGTAAAGAGTGTCTATCATATTACCATCCCTGGGTACAATCATACACGTACAGAGGGGCTATCATAGTTCCATCCCTGGGTACAATCATCCACATAAAGAGGGTCTATCATAGTTCCATCCCTGGGTACAATCATGCACGTAAAGAGAGTCTATCATAGTTCCATCCCTGGGTACAACCATACATATAAAGAGTGTCTATCATAGTTCCATCCCTGGGTACAACCATACATATAAAGAGGGTCTATCATAGTTCCATCCCTGGGTACAACCATACACATAAAGAGTGTCTATCATAATTCCATCCCTGGGTACAACCATACACATAAAGAGTGTCTATCATAGTTCCATCCCTGGGTACAATCATACACATAAAGAGTGTCTATCATAGTTCCATCGCTGGGTACAACCATACATATAAAGAGTGTCTATCATAGTTCCATCCCTGGGTACAATCATACACATAAAGAGTGTCTATCATAGTTCCATCCCTGGGTACAATCATACACATAAAGAGTGTCTATCAGTTTTCCATCCCTGTGTACAATCATACACATAAAGAGTGTCTATCATATTTCCATCCCTGGGTACAACCATACACATAAAGAGTGTCTATCATAGTTCCATTGCTGGGTACAATCATACACATAAAAAGTGTCTATCATAGTTCCATCCCTGGGTACAACCATACACATAAAGAGTGTCTATCATAGTTCCATCCCTGGGTACAACCATACACATAAAGAGTGTCTATCATAGTTCCATCTCTGGGTAGAATCATACACATAAAGAGTGTCTATCATATTTCCATCCCTGGGTACAATCATACACGTAAAGAGAGTCTATCATAGTTCCATCCCTGGGTACAACCATACACGTAAAGAGGGTCTATCATAGTTCCATCCCTGGGTACAATCATACACGTAAAGAGGGTCTATCATAGGTCCATCCCTGGGTACAATCATACACGTAAAGAGGGTCTATCATAGTTCCATCTCTGGGTAGAATCATACACATAAAGAGTGTCTATCATATTTCCATCCCTGGATACAATCATACACATAAAGAGTGTCTATCATAGTTCCATCCCTGGGTACAATCATACACGTAAAGAGGGTCTATCATAGTTCCATCCCTGGGTACAACCATACACATAAAGAGTGTCTATCATATTTTCATCCCTGGGTGCAATCATACACGTAAAGAGTGTCTATCATAGTTCCATCCCTGGGTACAATCATACATGTAAATAAGCTCTATCATAGTTGACAGTAGATTTCCTGAACCAGTTATCCTTTCACATAAATGAATGTTTTCTTCCTCCAGTGCGCATGCTCAAGTTTGCACTTTCCCCATCCAAGGGACGGGTTTCTCGCTGACTTTAGTGGGCTTAACGACACGCACAATATATATATATACATTACCAAATGTCAAAAAGTGCGGAGAACACATAAATTATATCTTAATTGCAAAATAATTGTTGTTTCTTTTGCAAATTTATCACGGATATGAAGGACAAGTCTTGAAAAACTGCAAATTTAAGACAAAGGTCGAATTCGGATATGTTAATTTCAAATTGCCTTTTGTTTCTAATTAGATATACTGTTATCTGAAAAATCCAATTATTGAATACATTTTTCATTAGTTTTTCTCGTTTACCGAAGTAATCTAAAGATTGTACATTGATACTTCTATATATCACGATTTGACACTGGTAATGTACTTCCATCTATGTACATGAAATAGACAGCTGGTTTGGAGGTATAGGACCTGAAGATTTTTCTATCAGTCGAAACAAGCGAAAGAAGTCGACGTGACCAACAACAAATTTTGCTACATGACATAGAGATATTAATGCCCAGAATGGTGTAATAGATTTCAGAGTAAGCGTCAGATCTGACATTCTGTATTCAGCCGTCGTCCACATTCCACGTTAATAACTGAAAGACCTATTTCGAATGACACACAGCACCATTGCAAAATTGTATGCAATAAAGATAATTAAACCGCAAAATGGTTTCCTAAAAGAGAGAAGCGGTCTACAGTTTTCATTTATACCAGCAAGACATGATGATCTACTTTACATAAAATCCTAATAACTGAACATTATTCTTTATCAAAATGAATTTCCAGGTCGTTTTCCAGAGTACGTATTCAAGTCACGCTTTGACTGTGCTGTTCACTTGAATACCATGAACGAAACGTAGCGCCAGAGATCTTGCACTCTATCATCGCATTTTTCCGTCTGTGCATGTACGATATTTATCATAGAATTTGAGAAACTTTAACTAGGTGAGTTTTGTGGTATAGTTTTGTTTGATAAATTTTTGCAATAATAATATATGGTGTTGGTTACAATCGTTACAGTCTGCACATGATATAGCAAATGCTACTAGGTGAGAATGTGTACGTTGTATGGGTATAGTATTTGTGTTAAAATTGTAATCATCTCTTTGAGTCGATGAGCAAGCCCTCGTCATTCTTGTAAGGTTCATGTGCAGATATGAAGTTCCCACTGGGCTATCAGTAGTTTCCTTCAAATCCTGTGAAGCGGGGATACACAGTGTCGCTAATATAGGGATTATCAAGTTCTACGAAGGACACTGACTATTTCTGGTTACTTCATAGATTCCACATGATCAAACGCAACATATAAAGGTGGTGGGAAATGATGCCGGTGTACTGAATAGTCATATGACGCCACACAACAATATTCTGACTGCATATCTCGAAACACCACAAGAACAAAAAATGATCCCTGTGATGATTTGTATCTCAGCCACGCTTTTATTGTAGCTGTTAATGAGGACATCTTTTCAATTAAAAATCATGAGAATCTACAACAAAATCCCGGCTCAGATACCAATGCTACGTCTTAGAATCCTCCGTATTTTAGTCTGTATCTGATGTGCCGATGGAGGCTTTCCTGTGGAGTCGTATGGTTGCTTTTCAGTCACCAGACGTTGTCCATTTTTCCCACCTCTCACATATTTCACCAGTCGTCTATATTGCGTTTGGTGAATGTGGACGGGCTTTGGAATGACTATCTTTTGAAATTTCAGGATATAGCATACGAGAACCTACATATGTCTGAGAAAAGTTGTGCAGAATTTGTACCCATATACGCTGTTGGTATATGGTATTGCCGAATTTCCCATAGATATTGTTAATGAGAAATTCAAAGCAATTCCATAAGAAAGAAACACCCCAAGAATGATATCCTTCACGTGCATGCAGTAGAACTGAAAAAAGCAATAGCTAAAGAAAATGCAGTATTGATACGTCATTCATTGTCAAACACGAGCTCAGTAATATTCATTTCCTTCATAACGATCTCATTTATACTATAGCAGATGAATTATTTTTCTGTATCACTTTACGATTCTTTTTGTCATCCATAGCCAGTACAATATAACCCGACCACAAAGAAAATCTCCAGTCCCACCCTGCACGGTACAACCGTTGATTCTCATAGGCCCACTTTGTGGCCATATAGGTACATTGTAGATGCTTCGTGTAGGCAGCTATTGTCTAAGTCATTGTGCAGCTGAAAAGGCTTCAAGTCTAGACATATTGTTGTCCCCAGACTTGGTTATTGTATGCATTGTTTTGTGATACTTACATGGAGTATGAACCCCAGCAGGTACTCCCTTCTGAAGCCGCTAGTATTACACCTGAATATGTTGTGTTGGGTATCAATTTTGTATATTATTTTCCTATTTTTTAGGTATCTGGACACTTCTATGAGGAAATTCAGCCTGTTTGAAATTTTTCATGAGCACAAGGAAATGAACGTGATCTACACTCAACAAGAAAAATGCTCGCAATCCTGCCACATGGTGCAGTAAAATTCTGTGTACTTGTTAATTTATTTAAGAATGTGAAAGAATCTAAAATATAAACTTGGAACCGGAATTTCACATTTGCTCGTGTCGCTTCATTGTATGTAATGTTTATTGGCTCTTTTTAAATAAACCTCTACAATTGTTCAGGTCAGATAATGTTACACAGATATTCGATCAGGTGATGTACGCAGTTATAATTACTAGTTATGTTTATAATTAGATTATTTTCAATTGTGCTATCGACCCCATAAAAACGAAGTCAGTATCGACGAAGATAGAGCACGTATACCATACAAGCTAAACCAAACTATCACGAATAGCCGGAAGGTGAAGTTTACACGAGTCTTATATTCAATTCTCATTACCGATACAATATTCCGGGCATATGTTGCGATTCTTACATACCTTTACATACAATTTGGATTAGCACTCTCGAAAATGTACAGCTTAATAGGAATCTATAGATACTGAATTAATAATATTAATTGATCAATAATAAGTCCTCAGAACATATTTCTCAAACTTCTTGAAAACATCATATTTTAGAATTTTTCGAGTCGCCACCAGCAATTCCTGTGCACCAGAATTTGACCGCATTTTAAGACGGAATATTTGTCCGTCAGTAGTTTTCTCCTTTGCACTGTGGCATTCACATAACTCAGGAATTGATCTGCATACAGAGAATATCGCACGGTTCTTATGAAATTCCGATTGGAGCATTTCCTAAATCCATTGCACTGCTTGACCTGTGCGTAGTATTATTATCTCACGCATTGTCGATAACTGCTCCAGATGGTAATGGCTTCGGTTGCAGACAGCCTTGATGAGAACAGCTCTCTGCCTAGACATCCCCAGTAATGGTCGAAGAGAATCTTTTCTGTCCCTCGAGTGCTATTAACGCCTGGGGGTAGCCGGTACAACCGTGTTATAACCCCGGACGTTGATCTCTTTACCTCAATCCTGCAATTGCAGGGTTCTGGATTTTCACCTCCCTGGGCACCATTTATTGTCAGTTATTACATTTTACTCCGGTTTTTATCGATCTCTGTAGACTTCAAGGGCTCTCATTCCACAGACAGACAGTACAGTTGCTCTAGATCTGGGTTTGTAGATCAATCTATACTTCCAGCCTATATTTCACGTCGCAAGCGTAACTATCCGTTATCCACCAGTCACTTATACACGTCTTCAGTGCGATCAAAATCTTAGCCCCTATAGAGAAGTAATCTTCCGTACGGAAAGATAATTATCATCAGAGTTATGCCCAACAATTCAATCATTTATTGAGCAAAAGTTATCCTGACAGTCTCTCAGTAAAATAGATCGGTTGACAATCAGATTGACCCGGGATTTACTGGTACAAATAAACTCATCGATCCTATAGTACTTGTTCGTCATGCCCAATACCGATCATATATCTGTGTGATCATCTGCTGCCATATATAGGACAGCCCAGATAGCAGGGCCAATCAAGTACAGAAGAGATATAAGCTTACATGGCACCATTCATTCTGTCTGAATTTAGCTGCCGTGAAGAAACTAACCGTGTCTGTTAAATTTAATTCTTTATTCGAACATCTTTCACCGCCGAATACTATCACAATGCGTTTCTCCATTTGTGAATATGTCAAGGCCATCCGAAGAACGATGTGAAGATCTTCATAACTGTAAAAACGCGCCCGATATACATTTGGTACTAGCAGAACCCTTTGTTCTCGATAATACATATGGCGCTGTGACGTGACCAATGGAACCCTTTGTTCTCGATAATGCATATGGCACTGTGACGTGACCAATGGAACCCTTTGTTCTCGATAATGCATATGGCGCTGTGACGTGACCAATGGAACCCTTTGTTCTCGACAATGCATATGGCGCTGTGACGTGACCAATGGAACCCTTTGTTCTCGATAATGCATATGGCGCTGTGACATGACCAATGGAACCCTTTGTTCCCGATAATGCATATGGCGCTGTGACGTGACCAATGGAACCCTTTGTTCTCGATAATGCATATGGCGCTGTGACGTGACAAACATCGGGTATTATGATGACCAACAATGAGCTCAGTCCAATGAACACCGGTACAAGTATCGAAATATATGGTTGGCCATCCCTGCCAGAATTCGTCATTTAGAGGCTGCCTCTAAATAATATATACCATGGTATAAAATGCCAAGCCTGCCATAATTCGTATTTAGAGGCTGCCTCTAATTATTTTGTACCATGGTATAAAATGCCGAGCCTGCCATAATCCCTATTTAGAGGATGCCTGTAAATCGCCAAGCCTGCCACAATTCGTATTTAGAGGCTGCCTCTAATTATTTTGTACCATGGTATAAAATCGCCAAGCCTGCCATAATTCCTATTTAGAGGATGCCTCTAATTCATTTTAGCCGTAAGTCGTAAATTTTCGCCTTCTTATTACTTCCACCAATGATATGCGCTTTCACAAATTTGGTGCCATATCTCTACGCTTGTTACTCATTGGTCAAATTTAATATTCTTGATATGACATCGAGTTGTTTATGACTTACGGCTAAAATGAATTAGAGGCATCCTCTAAATAGGAATTATGGCAGGCTTGGCGATTTTATACCATGGTACAAAATAATTAGAGGCAGCCTCTAAATACGAATTATGGCAGGCTCGGCATTTTATACCATGGTATATATTATTTACAGGCAGCCTCTAAATACGAATTGTGGCAGGCTTGGCGATTTAGAGGCATCCTCTAAATAGAAATTATGGCAGGCTCGGCATTTTATACCATGGTACAAAATAATTAGAGGCAGCCTCTAAATACGAATTATGGCAGGCTTGGCATTTTATACCATGGTATATATTATTTAGAGGCAGCCTCTAAATGACGAATTCTGGCAGGGATGGCCAACCATAGAAATATGTTCAAACGAAAAGTTGAAAGAGTTGAGACAGATATCGGTATAAGTTCAGATGACCTCGATCCCTTTCGTTTTTGAGTGTGTCTATAAAACTATACTTTTAAACATTGCTACTCGAGAAAGATATATAATAACTGCCTCTTCAGTGATGTGATATAATTTAACTTGAACTCTATCAACACTGGGATTATTAGTTGGTTTTTGACACGGGGCTTAGAGCTTATTTTAGGCACCATGGTTTGACAATATTCAGTTTTGGTGACGAATGTATTCAAAAATGTCTTCTGTCGGGCCGGTCGGAATTTGATTCCAATAATATGCAAGAGAATCCGATATTGTTTGGAAACATATTGTTGTAGATTGTTACTGTCGCCTACCATATTCCCAAAGGAGCCGACAGCTGGCCAGTGCATTGTTTTTTCAGTCCAGGAATCAACGTTATAGCATACTTTTCTCTCACCATGTCGCCAAGGGCAATAGCTCTGTTCCTGTGTTGATAGTCTTCAGACGGAATGAATTATTAAACGTCAACTGTCAATATGTATTATTTCCATTGAAAACAAACCTTCATATGGCAATCATTTCCATATAATAGATGCTATTGCAGTTTAGAATGCGAGCAGACGTGTTCCCGCAGTTCCTCGTGGTATTGGCCAGATTTTACCAAAGGAACCATTGCTCGAATGCCAAGAGGCGCCAAGAGGGTCGCACCGGTGCATTGTGAGATGATCAGCGATTTTGCTCCAATTGTATCCATTTGAAATAGTAGAGCAGAAAATGGCGGAAGAAAGCAATTGTGTCTTTCCTCTCGAGAAGGCGAGGTCATGGGTAGCTGAGAACAGTCGTCTGCTCACCGCATGTTCCCGCTTTAGACTTCGACTGTAATACGGTACGCCTGTTGTACAGCCAGCATCGCCACATGTTCTTTAATATATTGTTTCATTTCGACGTTTCAGGAAAATTGCACGAGGTGAAAAACATTTCTGGAATTTTAAGAACGCATCTTGTAAACTTCGTGAACAGCACTTTTACCTACAAAATCATGAGAACAAGTTTATCTATGAATTGCGTGATAATGTGTCGTTTATTTTGATCGATTCAGACCGTAAATCGCAAGGCCGAGATGTGAGATGAGTAATGCCATTTTTCTCCATATTTGGCAATTGGGTGTGTGGTTTGTAGCAACTACATTAACGACATTAGCTGGCGACTTTGCATGTAGTTGACAGCTAATGACACATTTACGGCAATTGTGTCATTAGTAGTTGCTATTGCAATTTCTCAGTATCGTACTTGTGACATTAAAGGTCAACAGTGTACATCTCAACTGCTAATGTCACAACGAAGAGTTTATGCAACGTAGTCAGGTGACCAGTAATTATTTCATGTAAACACTTGTACATATGATCTGTCCGTTCCCATGCAGAGTTTGGAATCCATCTTCGATACATGAACGAATACGGCGAATTCATTAGTTTTCCACTTTCTGACGCCTTGGAGCGCTGAACTTAAGCACTAATTAAATAACACACACTCTATTTCAGAGACGACCACATTGACATGCTATATTTCTGAAACATGTGTAGGTAAATTTATGGAGCGTTCATAATATCACTTGTAATGTTATTACACTATCCAGTTGTGATGAATTATCATAGCATGTTCCAGTGTTCGTCAGTTTGGCAATATCTCAGTAACGAATGAAGAACCGGAAATGGAACTTGTACCAAATCAATACAGAATCAATGATAGTTCTAATAAAGGCAGGTTATTATAAACGGTCCATTTGCTGAAGACAGGAGGATGAGGTATTATTCCTGTCTGCCAATCAACCACTCCCAGGGACGGACCATTTTCCATGTATGCTTGGTTATCATTTCATGGTGGGGGACTATACTACATGTAGGCTCATAATTCCTAACGGGGGACCATTAATCCTGTCTGCCGTTCAAACCTTTCTTGGGCGTAAACCATTCCAAGAGGTCAATCCGTCATTCATACATGTAGCATATATACTGGACAATTACTGTACACCTGATGATGGACAACCTTACTTGGGTGACTAGAAGACTATCATTCCTGGGAAACTATTACTCCTTTGTGCCGATCAATCCTTCCTTGGTGGACAATCATTCATAGGAGCACGATTATTCCTGTGTGCCGGGTAATCATTCTGAGATGGGACACTGATACCTGTGACATGGGTGGTGTATAGGGCGCTATCATTTCTTGGGGGGGGGGGGGGGGCGTCATTTCTATTTGCTGGACAATCACGTATTTCGCAAAACACAGTACGATCTTTGTAACTTATAATCATTAAAGGAGAGGTTCGGGTATGGTGAATCTATATTTCAACTGAAAGAGCTAGTCAAAGGTCCATCCCTCATGTAAGGACACACGAGAAAAGCCTTCTTCATATACCAGTACAAGATTCACATCATGGGGTGTGCCCCCCTCCTCTTCTCAGTGTAAGAGCACATGAGAGAAGCCTTCTACATATACCAGTGCAAGATTCATATAATGGAGTCATGCCCCCCCCCCCCCTATTACCATTGACATTGAGAATTTTAATATTCTGTTAGACAACAGATTGCTGCGACAGTTTGAAACTGTTTCCCCCCCCGACTCGAATGGATTGGGTCTGCCCCCTCCCAGTGACACTTTGAGAAGTTACATTCTGTCAGATGACAGATTGCTGTGACAGTTTGAAACTATTTTTCCTGAGCGACAGTTTGACCAGGAATATTCTGTCAGACGACAGACTGCTGCGACAGTTTGAAACTGTATTCTGTCGGATGAGGGAGAAATGTATGTGAAGTCAACCGACAAAGCGTTGTTAGGGAGGAATGTGCATGAACTGTCAAAGCAGTATTAGGGAGGAATGTATGTGAAGTCGAGTGTCCAAGTGGAATTAGGACTTATGGTTAGGTATGTTTTAGAACTATCAGGTTCAGGTTCATTTCAGCTATCAAAATCAAATAATTTCTCCACCAAAGTGTACTTGTAGTCTAGTTACAGAGTGGTGTTAAGGAGGAATGTATGCAAAGTTGAGTGTCAAAGTGGGATAGGACTTAGGGTTAGGTAAGTTTCAGAACTATCAGGTTCATTTCTGCTATCAAAATCATATAAAGCAGTGCTAGGGAGAAATGCATGTGAAATCGACAGACAAAGCATTTTCAGGGAAAGTACATGAAGTCGAGTGTCAAAGCGGAGTTAGGGAGGAATGATCTTGAAGTTGACTGTCCAAGCGGTGTCAGGGAACAATGTATGTGAAGTCGAATGTCAAAGCGGGGTTGGGGAGAAATGTATGTGAGGTCGAGTGTCAAAGCAGTGTTAGGAAGGAATGTACTTGAAGTCGACTGTCCATTTGACAAGCACCCTCATTCTCTCTTATCGGACCGATTCTGGCAGCAACTCCTACCAAGTACCATCATGGTCACTCATAATTAAATCTCCCGATAGCCAATTATCCTCCCCATCCACACAACATTTAATATATCACCACTGAAACTGTCCCATCGAATTTCTCTCCAACCCAATCTTTAGTATATTTCCATGCCCCAAACACCCTAGTAATCCTCATTCTTGTGTCCTATGTGTTCAGATATCCTATCCTCCCCTCCCCCACCTTCTTGCCAGCTTGCCACTATTGAGCTGTTTCCCATGGTAATCCTTCACATTTCACCCAGTGTAAAGCCACCAAGCGCCTCCACTCAAAGTTTCTCAAATTTGGCGATACATATCGCATGCTGATAGCAAAATACGAGCGTAGCGTGCAAGATCTATGGCGTTACGTTTCGTAGCTTGTGTCTAATTCCGCTTAACCCGGAGCTAGGGTCCGTATGAACCCATGTACTTCAAGATCCTCATGGTACTCATATGAACAGTCACAATCAAAGCGTGACTGAGATACATCATTCTTTAGATGACGACTTTACAACGAATATTATGGATTAAGAATACTGATCAGCGATACGGATTTGATATTTTTGGAACATCATGATGTCTTGCCGGCATCAATGAAAACTGTTGACCGCTTCTCTCTTGCAGGAAACAAGCCTATGTTTATGTATACTATGATTGTCTTTTTGAACTTGGTGCTAACACTGTTTTATGGAATATGGAATAGGTCTTTGGATTATGGACGCGGATATTCTCTAATGGACGACGGCTGAATTATGAATGACGGACCAGACGCTTGTAATTATCACTTTAACATTCTACTGCATTCCTGCCTCACACAACCTCTCTATATCTCCCCTAATTGTCCACACATCCTGCACAAAACTGGATACAATACGGCTCTCTGTCTCATCCAGAATACTGGTACGATGAACATAGTCACAAGAGCATGCCGTGCAACTATATATAACAGTGAACCGTCTTTTCAAATTCGGATTTATTGTATCGAGAACAGTTTGACTTATTTAATTAATTTATTTATTTCACATCAATCTCATTAGGTCCAGTGGGCCCAGTAGGCTCAGACATAATGAAGATTGGGGAATGAATGTAATGTTAGCGAAAGTATGTGCACTGTATATATGGACTAATCATATTGACGGTGCATGTACAAGCACAAAATGATGTAATAGCGACAGAAGCGCAGCATAATCACATTTCGGTTTTGAATCCCATCGCTGTCTGGTCGCGAGGATACGAGGAAATTTCGGCATTATTTTCTGGAAAAGAATATCTGTACCATGCATGCTAAATAACAAAAAAGGAAAAAAAATTGGTGGTAGTGCATTTAGGTGACGACGACATATTCGAAGCGTACCGGTATATGGAGAGGGGTGGAGAAAGGAGGTAAAATGGTTTTCGATTGTGTAACAAATCAAACTAGATAAAAGGGAAATAAGTAGGGATTTCCGAATGTACATGTATATATCTGTGTCTGTGAAATATAAGAACACCCACACTAGAGCTTGTCAAGATATAGCGTATTTGCGATTGTATCGTCCAGTCAGCATCATCGAAACATCACAAGACAGGCTTTCTTGAAATGCAACTTCTTGGATAAAGGACTGGACATACTTAATGAATTTACCACGAATCCTAAATGAAGGTACGCAACGCTGTAACAACTATTTTAATTTTAATTTCACAGAACCCCCTAAATCTATATCCACCAAAATATTCAATTACTCTGTTGTCAGGGAGTTTGACTGGAACTTATACACATCTGGAAGCTATAGTTTTTACTGTGAATCATCGAACTTTATCTATGCACAATGCAAAAATATTGTGACTGGTACCCTTGATATGGTGATTGGGGAAGATCTAAAAACACTTCTGATGAAGGATCCTAAATGTAGAGAGCCGGGAAGGATAAACCTGAAGGCTGACCAGAGGTATTCCTGAATGCACTGGAACAGTACGTTATATTGAGTGGTCAAAACGAGAAAAAGTTTAACCTACATTACTCGCTGATTGGGTGAACCTCGATCAGCAAGAGTAAGGTCGTTGAATCAGTCCGTTATATTAACAGAAGTGCCCTTTCTTCAGCAAAACAAGTACTGAGAAACCTCAACCTCATGTTCTGGCAAATCTCCTGAATAAATTTATCATAGTGCCAGCAGACAAAGCTCCAAATAATATAATATTCATATGTAAATATTACTATTACCAGGTGCTGGTTAATGAATTGGGTATAAGAACACTATAAACGAATATGTTTACTTATGTCTAACATGTACAGAACGTTTCTCATTGAAACAGGTATTTCTTTTCCAACCACTCATATCGATATACTAAAAGTGTACTGAAATTTCAAATGCACAAATCACCATACAAAGCAAGATTTATAGCTGGTTCTAGAAGTTGCACCACGAAGCTTCTTTCAGCTCTGTTGACACTCTCGTCAGGAAGCCTTCATTAGGCAAAACTATTTTGAGGAAGGTATTGCGCCATTATTTCTAAAACCTCTGGCGTTTAAAGTATGTGGATATTAAAAATGCCAAAGTTCTTATGGGAGAACTTGATACGAAAGGACACATACCGCACAAACATGAATCTACATTGATTTCTCGACTCTCTAAACTACAATCACTCAAAAGGGCCTTATTGACGTTTTTATTTCATTAATTGTATCGGCGTTCAAGATAACTGATCCCCGGTATACTAATGGCTGAAGCCATAAAGCATTCAGTAGAACTACTACATACAAGGAATATCATTCATGGGATGTTTCTTTGTTAATAGAGTTGCTTAAATTTCTCATTTACCCTACCAGGCCTGCCTACAAAACTTTCTCCCCTATCCTCGGAACGACAAAAAGGGAAGATGACCCTGACTTTTTAGTTCATCATATTGGGGTCATGTTTAGCCTATTTGCATAACTCCAGAGTAGAGGAGCATGGGTGATTTCAAGATGGCAGCCATATGGGGTACCAGAAAAGTGACATTTTCGTCATTTTTCTTATAGGAATCCATTGTTCCCATAGGTCAATTTCACATAAACTAGGATAAAAGTAACTCCGAAAATGGAAGTCATTGTGATATAATATTCTATATTTTGGCTCTGCTTATGCCATCATCAGGAATACATATAAACAACTGGAGTATACAGTCGGCTATACATACAAGTGTGAGTAGAAAAGGCGGTAAATATACAAGCGAGCATTGGAATTCAGCAAACAATGATCAACCACTGGTGGGAGTTACACTCAATATATTAGTGAGTACTGGTTAAACCGCATAGGCAATAGACGATGAAGCTCATGTTGTCTTCAGGTGAACATGAGCTTCATTGTCTATTGCCTATGCGGCGTTTTGTAGGCAGGACTGGTAGGGTAGTCTATTGCCTATGCGGTTTAACCAGTACTCACTAATATATTGAGTGTAACTCCCACCAGTGATTGATCATTGTTTGCTGAACTCCAATGCTCGCTTGTATATTTACCGCCTTTTCTACTCAAACTTGTATATATAGCCGACTGTATACTCCAATTGTTTATATGTATTCTCGATGATGGCATAAGCACAGCCAAAATATAGAATATTATATACAATGACTTTCATTTTCGGAGTTACTTTTATCCTGTTTCTTATAGGAAACTTGGGCAAAATCTATTTTATTTCACTTCTGACTATTATTTACTAAGTTTTCATGCAGTTTATGCAAAGAAAACACATAAAGCAAAAAATCGATATTATAGAATATAAAAACATTATAGAATTTGGGACACTAGATATTTAATAGTTTATCGGGGTAAACCACAGAAAATTAAATAAAACATATGATCAACTTTAACTTGTTATAAAACATAACATATATTATTATTTCATGGCTCTATGCCAGCGAAGTGATCAAATCAGAGAGGAAGTTCGAATTGATATTCCGATCATGTTGTGAGAGATTCCACCACTTCGGTAGAATTACACGTTTATCCTTCTTCATCCATAGACATTGACACAAAGACATTGACATCTAGAGACTCAACGTTAGGAGAAGGATATGATAGAATATATTTGGTGGTCGAGTGGTTAATCTTCATGACACGACTGTTAAATCTGTTATCAATTCGCTGTTATAAAGTTAATGTTGCTCGCGGGCTTCTAAACGATGACATTTAAACCTATTGTGTATTTCCCCTCGGCATGGTGCTCTGAATTTGAGAGTTAAGGTGTGTTTCTAATGAGAGGGGCTTGACCAGTCGAGTGGTCAATTATTTAACCACGTGTGCCTGAAGCTTTCCCAGATGGAGTATTTACCCAGCTTACCTGAACATTGGCCAGCTTTTCGTGTATTTTTATTTCCAATTTTGGCATAAACACACAAAACCCACTGAAACGCGCGTTGCTTCAAAACTCGGCTGTCCATGTATTTCGTCGTCTGAAAAAACCCCCGAAAGGTGGCTGCAGGGTCAGGTGTGTTGACTTCGGCCCGACAGAATTGACCCCTCTAGCTAACTTTATGTACACTGGCCATCGGGCACCGCTTGTGAAAGAATTGCCAGATGTGACAGGTGTCAGTCCGGCTCTTGGCTGGCCATAACTGACCACTTAAACAGTCAAGGCCAGTTTAAGCCTTCTCAGTTCGACTGTGGATTACAATTTAAGAAAGCGTAAAGCTGAACTACTATCCCTAGGCAATTAGAGGATCAACGGTATAGCTTTACACGACCCATGGCATATGACACAATCGATTAAAGACAGGGAATATGAAATGTGTGTAGATATACCAAGCAGATACCTAGAGAAGAGAGATTGATGGATGGTCGTCCAGTTAGAGATTTTCGTTTATCTGTGAAGCATCAGTTATTTTGCAATATACATATGGCGGGAAAACACTGCTACGAAAAAAAAAAAAAAAAGAAATACGACCGAGGGAATATTTTGCTGACGTCGAACACAGATTTCGAAGAAGAAAGGGAAATATCTCTGGCCAAATCTGAAATTCGTCCATTCACCGTAGTTCAGTCTGATCGTCTCCAACCCATTATTATAAGACTTATTCTCGTGTAGGCTACCGGCATTCAAATACAGGGTATGATGTGAAACTAATCTCAAACGCAAGTGCACCATTCTTACGCACAAAAAAAATGAAGAACGGTAGATCCCCAGCATCAGACGTATTCTCGAGAGTTTTACGTTCATAAAGTCAGACCGCAAATATTGCTTCAGATATGGAAATCTGCAAAAAAATTTATCATGAGGACTTTGAAACCCAAACTCTGCATAGCAAGAGAGAATGTCAAGCTCTATATTCCTACGAAGTAGGCTACAGATCGCAAATTGTCCGGTAATGAGTGAGTCAGTCAGTCCATCCGAATCCTTTCGTCGGCAAAATAAGGAGAACCGTTGACATTATAACCTTGATTTTTGGCATGAACGAGCATTAGGGCATTGTTACCAGCTAGTTCTGATCTGAAATAATTCTGATTAAAAGTAGATTTATAATTAACACTTCAGTATATTGTTATAGATCATACGGAGAAAAGTCCGATCATTTAAGCGAGGGAAACATGACACCATGGAATTTGGGAACAGCCCTGGCATGCCTGGTGCTCTCTCGCTGTTGGATTCAACCGCAAGATCTGAGGACAGCGACCTCAATACAGCTGAGCGAACTATTTATAGACGGAGGCTGGTGAAACCCAGTATTAATGTGTTTAACTCCGAGTCTATTCAACTGCTTGATGTACAAGGGCCGGATCACTAAATGACCAGAACATTCACCAATATACTTTCATTTTTTGTGGCACGAACACATCGATGTAAATATATAAATACCCAGAATATAATCTTGCTCAATCTCACAAAAGGCATGTTATAAAGAGAACCTATGGCTGTTATGGAAGGTTGTACATGTACCATATTATGATGAAACGTACCGTAGGGGAGGGTCACATCATATCTCAATGAAAATGCGATCGAGTCCTAATGCCTACTCTACTTCGTAGGTCCTGTGACGTTAGTCACACTGCTCATGTCTTTGCATATTCATATCCCAAATCTGACGCCAGGGGGCACTGCTAGGGGCGCTGCTATGAGTCGCGAATAACGAACTGCGAAATGCGAACCGCGGTCTAACTTTATGAACGTGAGAGTTTTATACTTTTTTTTAGGAAGAAAACGGTAGGACTTTTCTTTCTTATCTCCAATAATTATGAGGATGAAAGTGGGTAGTTATCATTATTTCAGAAGCAAAAGATAAACACATGCTTATCTAAAGAAGGAACAGACCCACGTTCATTAAAGATTGGCGACCATTATTATCTTATCATGGACTACCAAAATAGTTTCGTCTTATACTGCTAACCGAATGAGAAAGATTTCGCAAAACAAAAGAGAGACGTTAAGACACCGAACAGACTCGACCAGTAAGGAGCTTGAACCGATGAGAACTTGCAACTATCAGTACGCCTGGCGAGATTTCATTTGAAATTCGTTATCACAGATGGTACTGGTTCAAAACAATTTCAAAAGATGGATAACATGAATGCAGAGGATAATTTCATCTTCTTCTTTCGAACTGGAACGAGAGTGATCAAATAATAACATATCAATTCCGAAATTAAGTTGCAGATAATAATACGATGTTTCTGGGGCGACCAAAGGAATCATTAGATGGATTGGAAGCAAAAATGTCAACACGACAAAGCTATACGAGCAGCGTAGTATCAATTGAGATACAGAATGGTTTAGAGTATTGCGGATTGTAAATTACATGACAAAACTCGGTGCTAAAAGGCGAGTTTTAGAATAAAAGTATTAAAGGAAGATGACTCCAATTGAAGCAAGACACTAATTGGTACTATGGTACTAAAACAGAATGTAAGAGTCTTGCGCGCTTCAGTGACTTGCTGGTGTAGTGTGGTGAATATGTACAAGTCCGACTACGGCTGCAATACTGAAAATACGAGAACGTCACGTGATACAGGATTGTAGAGGCGCGTAATCTTTGGAAATTACGAAGTTTACCTCTCGATCATTTGTATTTGTTTGAGATACTAATACATTTCAACAGCGACAACAGTAACTCATCTGATGTTAATGGATGAGCATCGAGAGCGTCTGAAAAGAAAAAAAACATGAAACGCCTCAACATGGGTTAAACATGGTAAATCCTTGGAATACCCAGACAAACTAACCTGTAATGCCCGACGTCGTGCGGTTGTTTTCCCAAGACAATAAACCTACTTATATTTGTCAATTGACATGTACAGAGCTCGGACCTTGGGGAATAACATTTCACCAGCAGAATCCTACCATACTCAGATTGGTGATAAAAATTTACGACGTCTGTGTACTGACAGGTAACCATATGACTTAGGAAAGCCTCCCACGGCACCTCACATTCAGACTATACTACGGAGGATTCTAAGACGTAGCCTTGGTATCTCAGCCGCCCTTTAATAGTCGATGTTCATGCGGAAACTATGCAGTAACCACACGACCCCTCTAGCGTAGGCTTATTAATCAAGCGGAATTAGATACGCTAGCTTGGGAGCTGTGATGACTGATCATCTCAAATAGGTAGCTCATTAATGGTTGAGCCACTAGGGCGTCTGATGAAGTAAACGCCTCAACATCGGGAAAACATGGTAAATGCAAGAATACCCAGAACACTAACCTGTAATGCCTGGCGTCGTGCGGTAAAGGACCTTGTGCGCACAAATCGCCCCAGCCAGCGGTCCATTCACAACGGACCACGTGACTCCTATGGATAGATCCCGAGTTACTGCCGGAACCACGATGTGTAAGGCCAAGCAGTTTTCGTGGATTTACATCCATTTTCTGCCGATTTAAATTGATATTATGTGATATTCGCCTGCCTTCTCTGTTACATTAATTATGTTATTTACATAAATGACAAGTCGAATACTGAAAATAAAATATATTTTATTCCCCAGTCAGTGAATTGAGCGATTTCCGCGGTGTCATTTTTTTTTGTAGTGTACAATAATTATAACCTACTATGCATCTACATTTGATCTATCTTATCTTATATCAATTCGTAATATTCGCCTAATATATCTTGACGCAAAAAAAAAAATGCGATCATTCTTTCCTCAAACAAATATTCACAAATATATTGTAATCATGTTACGAAATCGAAAAATGCATCAAATTATTGAAAAATTTAGAAAGGATACTTTGGGATTCGAACCAGCAGACCATCAATCGAAACGAATCCAGTCATCTCGACTCTATCCATTCGACCATACCGTACTCTCGCTCGTAACTTTCCTTCAATTCTCGTAGTTGAAAATGAGAACCATATCACGAAAACAACATTTTAAAAAGTTTTATTTTTTTTATATGAAGATAAACGATAACCAAAACGAGATTTGCTGGAGAGCTATGGACGATACAGCTCACCAATCCCCAGTGTACACGAGTTGTCATAGCGACACAGCTCACCAATTACCAATATACGAGTTGTCAGAGCATTTCAATCATAGCTCTCTAGATTTGTATCTAATACCGCTTATGCCGGTACTAGGAGCCGTGTTGTCATGTCATCCAAGTTGCCACATGAACAGGTACAATAAAAGTGTACCTGAGATACAACACATATCACGAATCGTTAGATTCTTGGTATGTGCTTTAGAATAGGTTAACCAGAAGACTATACTGTGTCTTGTGGCTCTGTCAGTATGTCGGCACCTCTTCCCACTCCCCTTATATGCGTTGTGACATCTTATTGGACTAAACTGTTTCAACGCGTTGGATTAAGCGAGTCTCTCAATTCGGAAATTACGGATGGTAGTCAATCACCTTGACCGAGGAAATTTGATCTTTACCCGACACATCATTCGCCTCAAACTAATGCATTCACTCAATGGTTTCCTGGTATTTTTGACATCCCCACTGGCCTTGAATTTTGACCTCTGGATCTCAACAGCATCTTCTTTGCCATTACATAAGGTATACCTGAATATCACAGACATGTTTACAATGATTCCCTGATGGAGGGAGGTACCATTGACATTTTTCGGCTATTGATAATTTCAGAACCCAGCATTTCGTTTCTCACCGATGTATCCATTCAAGCAAAACAAAAATGAATTTTCAAACTTTCAGTGAAGCTAAATGAAAATCTAATCAAATTCAAACAACACATTATGCTACCTGGCTACTGATACGCTCGTGAAACAAGCAAAGAAAAAAAAAAGTCTCATAGCCGCGGGTTCTGTAAAGGTGAGAGGGTGAGTTTTCACTTATATTGGTCGTGTATCCATGTTAGAGATGAATCCACGACATTTCGCCACGCGACATTTCAGCATGCGACATTTTTGGCCTGTGATATAAGGTTGCCGAAATGTCGCGTGCCCAAATATCGCGTACCGAAATATCGCGTGCCGGAATGTTCTAACACCGTCAGAGACACATGGGTTCAATTTCAAGGCCTGGATTGCAGCGATAAATTATAGTACTTTCTCATAGCAGGGATAGCATGGATGTTATAATGGAGACACAACCGTCATCTATCCAGCTTTTGTTAGTCAGATTATGTCTACAGTAGTATGGTTGTATACGCACAACGTTCGAAGGACATTTGCATTAACAGGTTAACTATGGAGCCCCATGCATTAAAGAATGACTTTCTCACCGCCTACCAAACCAAGTGGGCGCCCATAGCCGATCTATAAATTATGGACTAAATTTTGACAAACGTAAAATTATAATTATATGTTACAACCAAGATCATTACTAAAATACCTATGCTACATTTTGCTGTTTCTGGTAAAAAGTACCCGTGACTTTGTATAATGTGTATTGGGTCGGTAGTTTTGGATTAGGAGTCCATGTAAGCACTAGCCATAAGGGCTGTTGTAAACCATGGCTTATAATGATACATGCACCAAATGCACAGTGGTTGATCCAAGGCTAACGCAAAAGCATTCTAGGGATCCAGGTACATCATGCTTGCATTCAGAGAATATGAAAGGGACCGATCTGTTGTACTCGTGACGATGGCAGGAAAGCCAGCAAGGGGTCATCTGAGCGGGAGGATTCTCTGTCACTGCAAATCATCGTTCGATACAAAGTTTGAAAGAGTGATATTTGTAAAAAAAAATCTATTTACAGTTTTCCGTGGAAATAAAAATCGCAATTCATGTCTGGTAATTATATAGCTTCAATCGAGCTTCAACTACACTAGACAGGGTTTGTACATGGGACTAGAAATTCATCATGAGTTCCAATAAATTATTTTCGACAAAATAGCTCTTGGCAAATTAGCAAAGAAACGTTTAAGATCAATTTGCATTTTAATGGACTTCTGTTTTTTTTTTTATTAATCTCCTATTCGTAGTTCGGCGATCAAACTCTGTCCTGGACGTGTCTGCTGACTCCGTGACCCCGTGGCTGTGAGAGGTTGTGTGCACTCGACTAGATGAGATTATCTGACTAATCGACGATGACACCCGATATGCCTAAACCTGATGTGTATATGATTGATGTCTGATATGCCTCGCTCGGGAGTCTTGGTCCACAGGGGTAAAATGGGTCAGGTAACACCGAACGCCATGACCTGTCTGGGGAACAAGATCACTGATAATACACTGACTAATCCGCCATTAGTACTCATTCCTGATATACAGACATGATATCGCTAAAGATCCACTGATACGGAAACGTAATCTCAGCGGGTAAAGTTAATTGAATGAGGCTGCGGATTGATATGTTCAGGTATGTTGAAGCATTTTCTAAGAAAATATCGTGGAAGCGACGAAAATAAAAGATAACATTTTTGGTCTCACGATGGAGCCTACTTTTGATAGTAGGCTCCATGGTCTCACTGACAATCGTGTACACTTAACATGGCCATGGGTAGTAGTCAGATGGGCGTGCGCTTTGGGGCCATTTGGGATACAGCTGAACAAGTACATCCAAAGTGACGTTGAGACCAATTTAACATGGACGGCGGAACAGGGGGGAGGGGGTATTCCTACGAAGTAGGCTACAGATCGCAAATTGTCCGGTAATGAGTGAGTGAGTCAGTCCATCCGAATCCTTTCGTCGGCAAAATAAGGAGAACCGTTGACATTAGAACCTTGATTTTTGGCGTGAACGTGCATTAGGGCATTGTTATCAGCAAGTTCTGATCTGAAATAATTCTGATTAAAATTAGATTTATAATTAACACTTCAGTATATTGTTATAAATGCATACCATCCATGTGGCCTTTAACAGTATCATGTTCCTTTTATGACCATGAAGCCATGGGACCTCCTTATCAGTGGATTTAAAAGTCATTAAGGCTTGTCCTTGGAACAAACACAGAGAGAGGCTCCATCCCAGCCTTGTGGTTTTTAACAGTGATTTATATCCAAGCCCACTGAGATAAGGCCGGTTTCTACTCTGCTGCTTGTCACATCAAGTTACAGTGGTCGGTGTCCTGTATAGCAGATATAGTATATTATTGCATGCCTGTCCACTACCCTGGAACATTTCCTAGCTTAGACATTAAACAGCCCCATAAACTTGCCATCAAATGGGATAAGGCTGGGAGTACAAGAATGTGCGGTGTATTTTCTGTGGACTGTGTAGGCTGTACAGTCTGAATGAAGACAGCCTAGCAGAATTAGTTAAAGCTAGGTGGTTTAACGTTTATCAATGAAGAAAATCATCGATCAACCGCCATAGAATATAATGTGAAACAAGAAAACCGGAATAGTACATTCATCAGATTGCCAATGCCCAAAATGTGTTGTCTCATATATCTAGATAACAACGTGATGTAGAGACGCTATTTATTCGTCTTTGTACCGGTTATGCTCAGGAGAATGACATCATTATTATCTTGTGCATAGAAGGTGTTGGTCTTGAGTTGAATTACCGTAAACTACATAAATGCTACCTTTCTACTATAGTACTATATATAAAAATTTGTTGTATTGTTGGGGAAATAATGTGATTCAAAAAGTTGTTTTGATCCTGTACAAGGGCACTGAAAACCATTAAAGAGATGTGAATGTATTTTCACACGTAAAGCTTGAAATCTACTGAACCTATATTATTCAATCTGTTTCCTTTAATTAAAAAATTGTAAACTTAAATCGGCGAGTGTTATTTATTTTGGAATAAAGGCGCATTAGGAGACTGTTACCAACAAGTTCTGAGCTGACCAACTTTTGATGAAAATTTCTGGTGATTTTTGATGAAAATCACTGGCGATTCTGACTTGGACGGTGCCCATCTTAATATAGGCAGGATTTCAACTGGGGGTGGGGATTTCCAAGAGTTCAGTTCGCGTTCGAGTCCTAATGCCTACTGTACTTCGTAGGTCCTGTGACGTTAGTCACACTGCCATGTTTTCAGCAAAACAAAACAAAAAACGCACGAAACAAAAGCAAACAAAAAAAAAGACAGAGAAAAAACCCCCCGATAGAGTAAAGTGAAAAAAACATATATCTGTATTTATGGCCAGGCAGATATGAGGGAAACAAGCAAATAATTGAGCATTCATGTGGTGAACTTTGTTCGACTCGCTAACAAGTAGAAAAAATCTGCGTACATTATTGCAGAATCTTTTAAAACAGGGCTTTACCATGCACCAAGCGCTTTCAGTGAAAATTTCTGAAATTTGGCGATATCATCGCATGATGATAGCAAATACGAGCGTAGCGTGCACGATTTATGTCGTTGCGTTTCGTAACTTGTGTTTAATTCCGCTTAAACGGGAGATAGGGGCCGTATGAACCCATGTATTTTAAGATGCTCATGGTGTTCATATGAAAAGTCACACTCTAAGCGTGACAGATATATCATATTCTAGATAACGACTGTACAATGAAAATTATATAGATTAAGAATATCGATCCGATACGGATTTGATATTTTTGGAACTATTTATTCTTCTCTCTTGCATTTGTATGTATACTATGAATTTTTTTCTTCTTGAATTTGTTGATAATGCTGTTATATGAATTAGGTCTTTGGATTATGGACACGGAAATTCTTTAATGGACGACGGTTGAATATTGAATGACGGACTAGACGCTTTTATTTCGATTGAAATGATATTTAATATTTAAAGTATTTATACTTCCGAACTTGATCATTTACTTGGCGGTGAATATTTGAGAAACATGAGCAGTGTGACTAACGTCATAGGACGTACGAAGTAGGGTAGGCATTAGGACTCCGACGTGAACTGAACCCGTTGAAATCCACCCCCGCCCCCTCCCCCCTCCCCCCTCACACACACACAGTTGAAATCCTGCCTATACTAAGATGGGCATTGCCCAAGTCAGAATCACCAGTGATTTTCATCAAAAATGACCAGAAATTTTCATCAAACGTAGATCAGCTCAGAACTTGATAGTAACAGTCCCCTAATGCACCTTCATGCCAAAAATCACGGTTCTAATGTCAACGGTTCTCCTTATTTTGCCTAGGCGGCCCCTGGACCCTCGCCTATTGTGTTGTGATAGCGGCCCCTCCAATCACAAATTGCTTCCGCCGCGCCTGATTCTGTCATTTAGATTTCGCGCTGAGCTGCCTGCATTGGAACAATGTCTTTGAAGTAAGTTTCGGAGTTAAGAAACATTCGCAATGGTAAAATTGAGGGGGTGAGTAAGTAGGATTTAAACGGTCGTTTTCAACTATGATTCAGTCATATCGCGATATTTCGAACCTTTTATATACCGCAATGACAGTGGATATCACAAAAATGAGTTCTATACAACCTACAACAATACAGACATCTTCATCTATAATATGATACAGTAGAGGAGGGTATGTAGATCGTTGTAGGTCGTATAGAACGCAATTTTATGATATCCACTGCCATTGTGGTGTATGAAAAGGTGGAAAATAATCATATTCTTGAAGAAAATAATATTAACAACAACATCGACGAATATACGAACTGCTAACCAAGCCACTGTGTGATCAGCCCAGCCAGTACAGCACCCGGTCACCCATTAAAGTATTGACCGGACTCAACTTCGTTGCCTAACTTCGGTGATCTGACGAGAGCCGGTGTGCCCAAAGTGTTATGACGTACTGACAATAATTACCAAGGAAAGCTAAGGATTATGGGCTAATTAAAAATGACGATAATGGTTTGCCTTCTACGGTGGCCCGTAGGGGACATTCATGTTTTTTACCTTTTAGGTGTTTTTCTCTGACTTTTTCGTGTTTTTCTTCGACTTTTCAGAGTTCTTGTTCGAATTTTCTGTGTTTTCTTTCGAAAACATCGCGAAATGAAAAAAATTGTGAAATACTTTCCACCGCGGTGAAATACTTTCCACCGCGGCGCGATGAGAAATACTTTCCACCGCGATGGGAAATACTCTATGTCCATACTTTATGTCCATATTTTATGTTACATACATGAATGTCCCCTACGGGCCACCGTAGCCTTCGGATTTAAAAAAATATCTTCCTCTTTGAATTTTTGGCGTTCTTCTAATACGACAATCTGTAAAATTCATTTGTTTAGTTGGTTTCACTATTAAATATAAACATATTGAATGGTCGTTGATATGCGATAGTTTCCAGGTTAATCCATCTACCCTGATATACATATATCTCTATATTTTGTAGTCTCTTCATATTTACAAAGACACCCATAGGACACAACTTCCATCCCCCGTTATTCTTTGGACCTTAGTTCTAAAGTGTTAAATACAAAGGCAAGAACATTAGAAGGTTATTGATCCAGAATTTGAAGTGCGAGTGTCCACGACTGCTACATGTGTGAACACTATAACAATGATTGATATGGGGACAATGATAATCTATACTGACTATAGATTATAATCTCAATATGAGGTTATTTATATTACACCTGTTCACCAAACTGGGTGATCCAGTACAGAAATTGAGATCTGCGTGCAAACACCTTCGATGTTTCCATACCTGCAGATTTGCCAAAACAAGTTAGAGATTCAAAGTTGGCATTCTCATATATGGTGAAGTATTTAAGATCATGTAGTTTATTCAGAAGAACTAAAAAAAACGCTGGTCGAAGGAACAGGTCGTATCTCAGTTTTTCGAAATTGAGACTGCTGCATAATCCCCACCGTAATTCGGCTATCAGTGGACGAGATGTAACTGGTCGATTTCAAATAATTCGATGACACTGATTACGAAAATCCTTGATTACCAAGCGATAATTTCAACTATCTGCGCATCTAGTAAACCGTTGTCCCATATTCGAGGAAGGAGCAATGATTTATTCTGCGTTGAACTAGACGTCATTTAACGACCCTTGTCAACTGATGATCACCTGTAGAAAGATGACCTTATAGACATGAGAATGTGATCGAAGTAATTTTATGGTCATAAGAATAACTTTCTGGTCATCAGTCTATCTTGATACACCTGTTAGCCATGATTGACCCTCTGGTCATCAGTCTACCTTGATACACCTGTTAACCATGATTGACTCTCTGGTCATCAGTCTACCTTGATACACCTGTTAACCATGATTGACTCTCTGGTCATCAGTCTACCTTGATACACCTGTTAACCATGATTGACTCTCTGGTCATCAGTCTACCTTGATACACCTGTTAACCATGATTGACTCTCTGATCATCAGTCTACCTTGATACACCTGTTAACCATGATTGAATCTCTGGTCATCAGTCTACCTTGATACACCTGTTAACCATGATTGACTCTCTGGTCATCAGTCTATCTTGATACACCTGTTAACCATGATTGACTCTCTGGTCATCAGTCTACCTTGATACACCTGTTAACCATGATTGACTCTCTGGTCATCAGTCTACCTTGATACCTGTTACCATGATTGACTCTCTGGTCATCAGTCTACCTTGATACACCTGTTAACCATGATTGACTCTCTGGTCATCAGTCTACCTTGATACTGTTAACCATGATTGACTCTCTGGTCATCAGTCTACCTTGATACCTGTTAACCATGATTGACTCTCTGGTCATCAGTCTACCTTGATACACCTATTGACCATGATTGACTCTGGTCATCAGTCTACCTTGATACACCTGGTAACCATGATTGACTCTCTAGTCATCAGTCTACCTTAATCTACCCATATTATTAACCATAGATTTGACTCTCTGGTCATCAGTCTGCATGATACACCTGTTAACCATGATTTCGCTCTCTGGTCATCAGTCTACCTTGATACACCTGTTAACCATAGTCCGGCTCACAATTCATCAGTCTACCTTGATACACCTGTTAACCATGATTGACTCTCTGGGCATCCAGTCTACCTTGATACACCTGTTAGCCATGATTGACTCTCTGGGCATCAGTCTACCTTGATACACCTGTTAACCATGATTGACTCTCTGGTCATCAGTCTACCTTGATACACCTGTTAACCATGATTGACTCTCTCCTGGTGTCCAGTCTACCTTGATACACCTGTTAACCATGTTAGCTCTGATCATCAGTCTACCTTGATACACCTGTTAACCATGATTGAATCTCTGGTCATCAAGTCTACCTTGATACACCTGTTAACCATGATTGACTCTCTGGTCATCAGTCTATCTTGATACACCTGTTAACCATGATTGACTCTCTGGTCATCAGTCTACCTTGATACATCCTGTGTTAACCATGATTGCTCTCTGGTCATCCAGTCTACCTTGATACACCTGTTAACCATGATTGACTCTCTGGTCATCCAGTCTACCTTGATACACCTGTTAACCATAGATTGACTCTCTGGTCATCAGTCTACCTTGATACACCTGTTAACCATGATTGACTCTCTGGTCATCAGTCTACCTTGATACACCTGTTAACCATGATTGACTCTCTGGTCATCAGTCTACCTTGATACACCTGTTGACCATGATTGACTCTCTGGTCATCAGTCTACCTTGATACACCTGTTAACCATGATTGACTCTCTAGTCATCAGTCTACCTTGATACACCTGTTAACCATGATTGACTCTCTGGTCATCAGTCTACCTTGATACACCTGTTAACCATGATTGACTCTCTGGTCATCAGTCTACCTTGATACACCTGTTAACCATGATTGACTCTCTGGTCATCAGTCTACCTTGATACACCTGTTAACCATGATTGACTCTCTGGGCATCAGTCTACCTTGATACACCTGTTAGCCATGATTGACTCTCTGGGCATCAGTCTACCTTGATACACCTGTTAACCATGATTGACTCTCTGGTCATCAGTCTACCTTGATACACCTGTTAACCATGATTGACTCTCTGGTCATCAGTCTACCTTGATACACCTGTTAACCATGATTGACTCTCTGGTCATCAGTCTACCTTGATACACCTGTTAACCATGATTGACTCTCTGGTCATCAGTCTACCTTGATACACCTGTTAACCATGATTGACTCTCTAGTCATCAGTCTACCTTGATACACCTGTTAACCATGATTGACTCTCTGGTCATCAGTCTACCTTGATACACCTGTTAACCATGATTGACTCTCTGGTCATCATTCTACCTTGATACACCTGTTAGCCATGATTGACTCTCTGGTCATCAGTCTACCTTGATACACCTGTTAACCATGATTGACTCTCTGGTCATCAGTCTACCTTGATACACCTGTTAACCATGATTGACTCCCTGGTCATCAGTCTACCTTGATACACCTGTTAACCATGATTGACTCTCTAGTCTCCAGTCTATCTTGATACACCTGTTAGCCATGATTGACCCTCTAGTCATCAGTCTACCTTGATACGCCTGTTAGCCATGATTGCCCCTCTGGTCATCAGTCTATCTTGATACACTTGTTAACCATGATTGACTCTCTGGTCATCAGTCTACCTTGATACACCTGTTAACCATGATTGACTTTCTGGTCATCAGTCTACCTTGATACACCTGTTAACCATGATTGACTCTCTGGTCATCAGTCTACCTTGATACACCTGTTAACCATGATTGACTCTCTGGTCATCAGTCTACCTTGATACACCTGTTAACCATGATTGACTCTCTAGCCTCCAGTCCATCTTGATACACCGGTTAGCCATGATTGACCCTCTAATCATCAGTCTATCTTGATACACATCTTAACCATGATTGACTCTCTGGTCATCAGTCAACCTTGATACACCTGTTAACCATGATTGACTCTCTAGTCATCAGTCTATCTTGATACACCTGTTAACTATGATTGACTCTCTAGCCGCCAGTATATCTTGATACACCTGTTAACCACGATTTGCTCTCTAGTCGTCAATATATATTGATACACCTGTTAACCATGATTGACTCTCTAGTCGCCAGTATATCTTGATACACCTGATAACCATCATTGGCTCTCTAGTTGTCAGTCTCTCATGACACAGGTGTTAACTATGATGGAATCGCTGGTCGCCAGTCTATCATGATACACTTGTTAACCATGATTGGCTCTCTAGCCACCAGTATATCTTGATACACCTGTTAATCATGATTGACTATCTAGTCGCCAGTCTATCTTGATACACCTGTTAACCATTATTGGCTCTCTAGTCGTCAGACTATCTTGGTACACCTGTTAACCATGATTGACCATCTAGCCGGCAATACATCTTGATACACCTGTTAACCATGATTGACCATCTAGCCGGCAATATATCTTGATACACCTGTTAACCATGATTGACTCTCTGGTCATCAGTCTACCTTGATACACCTGTTAGCCATGATTGACTCTCTGGTCATCAGTCTACCTTGATACACCTGTTAACCATGATTGACTCTCTGGTCATCAGTCTACCTTGATACACCTGTTAACCATGATTGACTCTCTGGTCATCAGTCTACCTTGATACACCTGTTAACCATGATTGACTCTCTAGTCTCCAGTCTATCTTGATACACCTGTTAGCCATGATTGACCCTCTAGTCATCAGTCTACCTTGATACACCTGTTAGCCATGATTGACCCTCTGTTCATCAGTCTATCTTGATACACCTGTTAACCATGATTGACTCTCTGGTCATCAGTCTACCTTGATACACCTGTTAACCATGATTGACTCTCTGGTCATCAGTCTACCTTGATACACCTGTTAACCATGATTGACTCTCTGGTCATCAGTCTACCTTGATACACCTGTTAACCATGATTGACTCTCTGGTCATCAGTCTACCTTGATACACCTGTTAACCATGATTGACTCTCTAGTCTCCAGTCTATCTTGATACACCTGTTAACTATGATTGACTCTCTAGTCTCCAGTCTATCATGATACACCTGTTAACCATGGTTGACTCTCTGGTCATCAGTCTACCTTGATACACCTGTTAACCATGATTGACTCTCTAGTCTCCAGTCTATCTTGATACACCTGTTAGCCATGATTGACCCTCTAGTCATCAGTCTATCTTGATACACCTGTTAACCATGATTGACTCTCTGGTCATCAGTCAACCTTGATACACCTGTTAACCATGATTGACTCTCTAGTCATCAGTCTATCTTGATACACCTGTTAACTATGATTGACTCTCTAGCCGCCAGTATATCTTGATACACCTGTTAACCATGATTGATTCTCTAGTCGCCAGTATATCTTGATACACCTGATAACCATGATTGGCTCTCTAGTTGTCAGTCTCTCATGACACAGGTGTTAACTATGATGGAATCGCTGGTCGCCAGTCTATCATGATACACTTGTTAACCATGATTGGCTCTCTAGCCACCAGTATATCTTGATACACCTGTTAATCATGATTGACCATCTAGCCGGCAATACATCTTGATACACCTGTTAACCATGATTGACCATCTAGCCGGCAATATATCTTGATACACCTGTTAACCATGATTGGCTCTCTAGTCGCCAGTCTATCTTGATACATGTATTAACCATGATTGACTCTCTAGTCGCCAGTTTATCTTGATACACCTGTTAACCACGATTGGCTCTCACCTGATAACCATGATTGACTCTCTAGCAACCAGTATATATTGATACACCTGTTAACCACGATTGGCTTTCTAGCCGCCAGTATATATTTATACACCTGATAACCATGATTGACTCTCCAGCCACCAGTATATATTGATACACCTGTTAACCATGATTGGCTTTCTAGCCGCCAGTATATCTTGATACACCTGATAACCATGATTGGCTCTCTAGTTGCCAGTCTCTCATGATACATGTGTCAACTATGATGGAATCGCTGGTCGCCAGTCTATCATGATACACTTGCTAACCATGATTGGCTCTCTAGCCATCAGTATATCTTGATACACTTGTTAACCACGATTGGCTCCCTAGTCGTCAGTATATCTTGATACACCTGTTAACCATGATTGGATATAGAGTCGCCAGTCTATCTTGATACACCTGATAACCATGATTGGCTCTCTAGCCGCCAGTATATCTTGATACACCTGTTAACCATGATTGGATCTAGAGTCGCCAGTCTATCTTGATACCTCTGTTAACCATGATTGACTCTCTGGGCGCCAGTCTATCTTGATACACCTGCTAACCATGATTGGCTCTCTAGCCGCCAGTCTATCTTGATACCCCTGTTAACCATGATTGACTCTCTAGGCGCCAGTCTATCTTGATACACCTGCTAACCATGATTGGCTATCTAGCCGCCAGTATATCATGATACACCTGTTAACCATGATTGACTCTCTAGTCGCAAGTCTATCTTGATACACCTGCTAACCATGATTGGCTCTCTAGCCGCCAGTATATCTTGATACCCCTGTTAACCATGCTTGGCTCTCTAGCCGCTAGTCTATCTTGATACAACTGATAACCAAGATTGACTCTCAAGTCGTCAGTCTATCTTGATACACCGTTCTAACGATGATTGGCCCTCCAGCCGCCAGTCTATCATGATACACCTGTTAACCATGATTGACTATCTAGCCGCCAGTCTATCTTGGTACACCTGCTAACCATGATTGACTATCTAGCCGCCAGTCTATCTTGGTACACCTGCTAACCATGATTGAATCTCTAGTCGCCAGTCTATCTTGATACACCTGTTAGCCATGATTGACTCTCTAGTCGTTAGTATTTCATGGTACACCTGTTAACCATGATTGGCTGTCTAGTTGCCAGTCTATCTTGATACACCTGTTAACCATGATTGGCTGTCTAGTTGCCAGTCTATCTTGATACACCTGTTAGCCATGATTGACTCTCTAGTCGCCAGTCTATCTTGATACACCTGTTAACCATGATTGGCTGTCTAGTTGCCAGTCTATCATGACACACCTGTTAACCATGATTGGCTGTCTAGTTGCCAGTCTATCTTGATACACCTGTTAACCATGATTGACTCTCTAGTCGCCAGTCTATCTTGATACATCTGTTAACCATGTTGGAATCTCTTGTCGCCAGTCTTTGATGATACACCAGTTAACCAGTCTCCAATCTACCATTATACATCTGTTGAACATTATTGAATTATCATGGCACAACCACGAGTGTTATACATGTAATTTCAGAATTTCCCTTTCTTTCAAACTATTCGCATATTCTCATCTGCTAAAAACGGCACCCACTTTATACTATTTTATGTAATACTATGGAGTATGAAATAACATTTTTGGTCTCACTCGGGATCTATTGCATGGTAATACTTAGATAGCGTACTGTATATTGGTCTGATCTCTCTCATGGAATGTTTGGGTTAACAGTGCCCTGAGGACCGATATGAATATTTCTCATACACATTGTCATATCTGTCGGCGCCGAACCACTTCTCCCTACTTCAGACGAACACATAGATAACGAATTCTCCCTTAAACAACAGCTGTCTTAACCACTTACGGATTCGCCTGGGCATGAAGCTTATATATATATACGTAAGCTCCATGGTCTGAGTTAAAAATAAATCCAACTGTAGCATTTCATCATGTGTTTTAATATTCCAAGTCAAAGCTATGATGCAATACAATGGTTGGTTTTACTGTTTACTACGTCAAAGACGGGGAAATATTGCCAATCCATTATATGAAAAAATATACTTTATTAAAACACTATAATATACCATGGAACTGTACTAGAGTACACTATAATATTACTACAGTAAAATGCTTTAGTAAACAACCATTGTAAAATTTCATAGTATGCTATATTTCTTTTCATTTCAAACTTTATTCATAGTCGAAGGTTGATACAAGGTTGAAGAGTGAACATTAGCTGTGCAAGCATGTAGTTACACATATGAATGTATATTCAGGTACTTGGCTGATATTTGGAAAAACAGATAACACTTGTAACATTTGTAATTGGGTCCACACCAGTTGTTTTATGAAATGTTTAAAACATTGAAGAATTTCTACTTTTATGAGAGCAAAGAGGATGGGATCATTCCAGAGAGGATGGGGTGATTCCAGAGAGGATGGGATCATTCCAGAGAGTATGGCTGATTCCAGAGAGGATGGGATCATTCCAGAGAGTATGGGGTGATTCCAGAGAGGATGGGAGTAGTATATAGCATTGATTAACCCTCAGGTTGACCTCTCGACCTCAGAAATTTGCATATCACGTGACAGAGGTCAAAGGTCAATGAGTGCACTTGAGTTGACCTGTATCCTTTCATCTCGTCTTTGACCTTGGATCATGTTTAGATATGTTAGGGTTGGGGTTTTTCCATCACGTGCGCATATGTATGACGTCACTTCCGGTCTGGGTGAATGGGGCGTGACCTGTGAACCTGATAGGACATGCACTGACCTGTCTGTGGGGTTTTCCCCTACAATGTCGTTCACCTTCGTGTTTTTTCGGTGAGGTGCGAAGGGTACATCCGTGTCTTTTCGGTGAGGTCCGTGGGAACATGATAGGCCATGTACTGACCTGTCTGTGGGTTTTTTCCCGCCAGTGTACAAAAAGAACGATCATCTGGATTGCGGAAACTACCGCCCAATAAGCATTCTCACCACTATGTCTAAGGTGTTCGAAAAGACCATAGCCGAACAACTCAGCAATTTCTTTGAAAATCTTTTACATCCCTATATATCTGGTTTTAGACGAGGATACAGTTGTCAGAGCATCCTTTTGAGACTGGTGGAGGACTGGAAGCAGGCAATTGACGACAATAAATATGTTGGGGCAATTTTGGTAGACCTATCAAAAGCTTTCGATTGTATTCCCCATCATCTAGTCAGTCAAAAATTAAGAGCATATGGACTGTCTCCAGCCGCCACTGGTCTCCTTGAGTCGTACTTGGCCAACCGGAAACAATGTGTAAAAATTGGCCAATATTGCAGCTCTTTGGTGTCCCACAGGGCTCTATCCTCGGACCGTTGATCTTTAATATATTTATCAACAACATATACTACTTTGTTAAAACTGGAAAGCTGTATAACTACGCAGACGACAACACGATATCAGTAGCGCATAGCGATTTAAGTGCAATGAAGTCCCAGTTGGAAAGTGGCACATCATCGCTGATAAAATGGTTTGATTCGAATGAGATGCAAGCCAACCCAGATAAATTTCAGGGTATTGGCATTGGAAAACGAACCAAAAATGAAGATCCAATATTTAATGTAAACGGAAACGTGATAAAATGTGCAGAATCGGTTAAGCTGTTAGGTGTCGAATTTGACTATTTGTTAAATTTCAACACACATGTATCTAAAATCTGTAAAAAAGTGTCCCGACAGATAAATGTTCTAAGGCGAATAGGAAGGTATCTCTCGCTAAGCGGTCGAAAATCAGTTTATCACGCTTTCATTTTATCTTCCTTTAATTTCTGTCCATTGGTATGGCATTTTTGTAGTCAGGGCAATACTACGAAAATTGAGAGGCTTCATCACCGTGCCTTGAAATTTGTTTGTAGGGGTTTTACAGGAACTTATGATGCTCTTCTCACCAAGGCAGACGCTTGTCCTCTGCATTTGCAGAGAGTTAAGCTGATAGCCCAGGAAACGTTCAAGATTCTTCATAAAACAAACCCTGAATATTTACATGACTTAATCAAGGTGAAAAATACTCCGTATGATTTTAGATATCATAATCTTTTAGTAGTGCCCAAGACAAGAACTACGAAACATGGACTTCAAAGTTTCAGATATCAGGCTTCTAAAATTTGGAATGATTTGCCTGACAATGCCCGAACAGAAACTTCTTTTAGTGATTTTAAAAGTATTCTAAAGATTTGGTGTGGAAATAAATGTAGATGTGCAATGTGCCAAAAGTGAAGTCTAGCTTCGAAAATTACTGAGATATTTCTAAAAGCTC
Organism: Hanleya hanleyi; assembly: GCA_036873755.1. Lineage (NCBI taxonomy): Eukaryota > Metazoa > Mollusca > Polyplacophora > Lepidopleurida > Hanleyidae > Hanleya > Hanleya hanleyi. Next base: position 125,639 of record JAVTVY010033881.1, read on the forward strand.
ATCTTATACGTCATAATCTGTAATCTTATCTAATTTGTATATAATTAATATATTTAATATTTAACATGTTGTGCAATGTAACTATCGGTAATGGCATATATATGTAACTTATATTTTTATAAACGGGAAAAATACGCACATAAATTGTAAATGAGTTTTAAGCACATTGTCAATTTTATTGTCTGTATGATATTCACGATTGTTTTTTTATTGCATGTTGTTTCGTTTAAGTCGGTATAAAAAGCTCAATAGAGCTTATGTTGTATATTTCGCAAACAAACCGACGTTAAATAAAAGCTTATCTTACAATGTTGCGGTAAACACCTGATCTGGCGTCTGCGTGAGTGAGCTCACGTGCCGAACACCTGGCTCTCCGAGATCAAGGCATGTCCATGAGTATATAGAGGGCTGAGGGTATGTCTGACTGTATGGAATGCATGTATTGACTTGTGTCTGGGTTTTTTCCATCACGGGGAGTGCGCAGGTGTATGACGTCACTTCCGGTCTGCGTGAATCGGGCGCGACCTGGATGTGACTGTATGGGATGTACTGACTTGGTTCTGGGTTTTTTCCATCATGCGGCGGTCACGTGATTAGGAGTGCATGTACGGACTTGTATGCCGTCCATTCATTTGAGTTGGGGACTTGGGGTCCCTACGGAAGGATTCATGGGTGGGTATATGTAAAATGAGGATTTGTCTCGAAAATATCGAAAGCGGAACACGGACTTTACCTCTAAAATAGGGGAAAACCCCTACCAACTCTATCCCAAAGGGCTAATATCGGTTCCTGGCTTATCGGGTTCTGCCTGGAGTAGGTGTATGTAAAATTAGGATTAATCCCGAAAATATAAAGAGCGGAACACGGTCTTTAACCGCTAAAATAGGGAAAAACTCCTATCAACCCTATCCCAAAGGGCTAATATCGGTCCCCGGCTTATCGGGGCCTGCTGAGCGAGTGGGGGAGTGGGTGTATGTAAAATTAGGATTTGTCCCGAAACCATGATTCGGGACAAATATAAAAAGCGGAACACGGACTTTATCCCTAAACTAGGGGAAAACACCTATCAACCCTATCCAAAAGGGGTCATATCGGTCCCCGGGCCTGGGTGCATGGGTGGGTGCATGTAAAAGTTTCTCCAGAAAAAATATAAAAAACGGAACACGGACTTGACCCCTAAACTAGGGGAAAACTGGATTTTCCATCCGGGTTTCCCCCGGCCCGGTCCGCCCCGCCCCGGCCGCAGCGCGCGCGCGCGGGCTTATCCGGGAGTGCGAGGCATCACAGGAAGTGATGAATTTTGGGTGTATGTAAATTTAGGATTTGTCCCGAAACTATAAAAAGCGGAACACGGACTTTACATACGGGTACATCCGGGTTTACACGGGAACAGCCGGGTAGTTACGGAGGTGACCGAAGAGACACGGAGGTGACCGAAGATGTCACGGAGGTGCCCGAAGAGACACGGAGGTTACCGAAGATGTCACGGGGGTCACCGAAGAGACACGGAGGTGACCGAAGATGTCACGGGAGGTTACCGAAGAGACACGGAGGTGCCGTTCCGATTTGAGGGATGTTCACGTCATCTGTGACGTCATCGGTGACGTCATCAGTACGAGTAGTAGCGAAAGCGGGCATTTTGAGGGTGTGAAGGAAGGTATTTGGGGTAGAAATGGATCATCCTTGGTCCGAATGGGTCGTCGGAGGTGTCATTTTGTAGCTCTCTGGGTGTAGACCCCGATTTGTGGGATGTTCACGTCATCTGTGACGTCATGGGTGACGTCATCAATACGAGTAGTAGCGAAAGTGGACATTTTGGGGCAGTAAAGTAAGGTATTTGGTGTAGAGATGGACCATCCTTGGTCCGAATGCATCGTGTGAGGTGTCATCTGGTAGCAACGCCCGCCAACGCCAAGTTTAACGCTTCAACGCCCTGGTGAAATAGCTCAGAAGTTCTGATTTTCTAGATATTCTATGGAATTGTCACTAATTCTTCAAAATGCAGTGACGCCCGTCAACGCTCGTAGTTACGCCTTAACGCTCTAACATAACGCCTTGACGCCATGATATAGACCGGAGAGAGAACAACAACAACAAGGATGACACATGAGAGAACAACAACAACAACAACAAGTTTTTTTTTCATCTAGTTTATTTTCCCCAATGTTACATCATACCCACGCTGGGGGGAGCCGCGTTGGGTATGTTTACAACTCAAGAAAACTCTTGTCCAATCAGAGGCCGCCATTTGGTGCTGCATCTGTTATATTCCTTCTTGTCCGTTAGATGTATTTTCGGTTGCTCTTGTCTGTCGCCATTTCAGAAAGTTCCATCTTTGCTCGGTGTGACCTAAGCGTCGTCGGGCAGGCCTGGATATTCTTCGGGTAGCATGTCCTGAAACAGTTGTTTGCGCATTCTGATCGCATTTTCCAGGGCCTCGGTGGGTGGTAGTCCCATAGCCTCTTCCAAGTGAGGCTTGGTCTTCATGATGGACCTGTGCGTGCGATCGCCTTTCATTTCAAGCGGTAGTAAGGTATACTGTTCATAGATCGCCATGGCTGTTTTCCTGATGCGGGGGCGCATTTGGGTGTACGCCTGTTGTAAATTATCTTCTCCGGCGTCCTCGATCGCTGCAGCGTAAGTATTGATAGCTGCTGTCACAATACGATCCCAGAAGGTAGGCTCTGCATCACTTTCCACGGCATCACTTTCCACGGACGTAGGCTGACTATCTGAGGTCAAGCTCTCCGTATCACTAGATAGACTCTCAGCAATCTCTGTTTCGGTATCAGTCGATACACTCTCAGCAGTCTCTGTATCAGCATCCGCCTCAACGGACTCCTCGGAGTCTTCAATCCCATGTATATTTTTCTGGTGTCGCATCATATCGTAATGTCTGGTGAACGTGCGTTCGCACTCAGAGCAAATATAAGCCATGCTGACGGTTGAACGTGGACTGTGCGTGTTTTTGGAAATACGTTTGCTTTTATAGACAGTAACGCCCATCAACGCTTAGCTTAACGCTTCAACGCCCTGGTGAATTAGCTCAGAAGCTCTGATTTTCATAGAATTGACACCAATTCATCGAAATGCAGTGACGCCCGTCAACGCCCGTCGTTACGCCTTAACGCCCGTCGTTACGCCTTAACGCCCGTCTCAACGCCTTAACACACTTTCTTAACGCTTTAACGTCGTTTAATGATGCGTTCGAACAAATATTTCTTTTGTGCTATTGCTCTGACACACGCCGCTTTCCAGTTCATGCCCGAGGTTTTCAACATCGACGCTGTTCTTTCAATTTCCATATGGACTTGGTCCTTATCCAACAATTTCATATGGGTCACGAGGTCGACATACCGCTGACGTAAAGCCCGTCGTAGTCTGGGTGCCAATTCGACTAATACATAAGGACTGATGAGGGACACATTCCGCTTCCGTTCACGTGACCGGAACTGACCTTTGACCCCTGCGCGCAATTTTTATGCGGTATTGTTAGCGCGCGCAGGGGTCAAAGGTCAGTTCCGGTCACGTGAACGGAAGCGGAAGTGACCTCACGAGGTCATATGCAAATGTCACTTCCGAGCTCTGAGCTCCACAGGCTTTGAGCTCCAAGAGCTCCAATCCAAGAAGTCTGCCACACGGGAGCTCCCACCACCACCACCGGGCGTTGACGCCCGTCAACGCCCGTTGGTGGCGGTGGTGGTGGTGGTGGTGGTGGAATGTGATGGTGGTGGTGTGTGTGTGTGTGTGGTGGTAGTGTATGGTGGTGGTGTTGGTGGTGGTGTCTGTACATATAAGAATGAACATGTGTCCCTCATTAGTCCTTATGTATTGGTCGAATCGGCACCCAGACTACGACGGGCTTTACGTCAGCGGTATGTCGACCTCGTGACCCATATGAAATTGTTGGATAAGGACCCAGTCCATATGGAAATTGAAAGAACAGCGTCGATGTTGAAAACCTTGGGCATGAACTGGAAAGCGGCGTATGTCAGAGCAATAGCACAAAAGAAACATTTGTTCGAACGCATCATTAAACGACGTTAAGAAAGTGTGTTAAGGCGTTGAGACGGGAGTTAAGGCGTAACGACGGGCGTTGACGGGCGTCACTGCATTTCGATGAATTTGTGTCAATTCCATGAAAATCAGAGCTTCTGAGCTAATTCACCAGGGCGTTGAAGCGTTAAGCTAAGCGTTGATGGGCGTTACTGTCTATAAAAGCAAGCGTATTTCCAAAAACACGCACAGTCGACGTTCAACCGTCAACATGGCTTATATTTGCTCTGAGTGCGAACGCACGTTCACCAGACATTACGATATGATGCGACACCAGAAAAATATACACTGCTGAGAGTGTATCGACTGATACCGAAGCAGAGATTGCTGAGGGTCTATCTAGTGATACGGAGAGCTTGACCTCAGAGAGTCAGCCTACGTCCGTGGAAAGTGATGCCGTGGAAAGTGATCTGGGATCGTATTGTGACAGCAGCTATCAATACTTACGCTGCAGCGATCGAGGACGCCGGAGAGGATAATTTACAACAGGCGTACACCCAAATGCGCCCCCGCATCAGGAAAACAGCCATGGCGATCTATGAACAGTATACCTTACTACCACTTGAAATGAAAGGCGACCGCACGCGCAAGTCCATCATGAAGACCAAGCGTCACTTGGAAGAGGCTATGGGACTACCACCCACCGAGGCCCTGGAAAATGCGATCAGAATGCGCAAACAACTGTTTCAGGACATGCTACCCGAAGAATATCCAGGCCTGCCCGACGACGCTTAGGTCACACCGAGCAAAGATGGAACTTTCTAAAATGGTGACAGACAAGAGCGACCGAAAATACATCTAACAGACAAGAAGGAATATAACAGATGCAGCGCCAAATGGCGGCCTCTGACTGGACAAGAGTTTTCTTGAGTTGTAAACATACCCAACGCGGCTCCTCCAGCGTGGGTATGATGTAACATTGGGGACAATAAACTATATGACAAAAAAATTCTTGTTTTTGTTGTTCTCTCATGTGTCATCCTTGTTGTTGTTGTTCTCTCTCCGGTCTATATCATGGCGGCAAGGCGTTATGTTAGAGCGTTAAGGCGTAACTACGAGCGTTGACGGGCGTCACTGCATTTTGAAGAATTAGTGACAATTCCATGGAATATCTAGAAAATCAGAACTTCTGAGCTATTTCACCAGGGCGTGGAAGCGTTAAGCTTGGCGTTGGCAGGCGTTGCTACAAGATGACACCTCACACGACCCATTCGGGCCAAGGATGATCCATTTCTACCCCAAATACCTTCCTTCATACCCTCAAAATGCCCGCTTTCGCTACTACTCGTACTGATGACGTCACCGATGACGTCACAGATGACGTGAACATCCCTCAAATCGGAATGTACACCCCGAGAGCTACAACATGACACCTCCCACGACACAATCGGACCAAGGATGGTCCCTCTCTACCCAAACTACCTTCCTGCACTTCCCTAAAATGCCCACTTTCGCTATTCCTCGTACTGATGACGTCACCGATGACGTCACAGATGAAGCGAACATCCCTAAAATGGAGATGTACACCCCGAGAGCTACAAAATGACACCTCCCAAGACGCATTCGGACCAAGGATGGGCCATCTCGACACCAAATACCTTCCTGCACTGCCCCAAAATGGCCACTTTACTTACTACAACCAACTGCGCATGCGCAGATTGACGCGACTTTGCACTTAAAGCGCGCCATTCTGACTCTACCCCACACATGCTTCACTTTGACATCTTCCACTACCCATTCCAACCCATAGCGATCCATCTCTACCCCAAACACACCCCCGCATACCCCCAAAATTCTATACTACGGCCAGACTACGCATGCGCAGACTATTGACAACGAACGACACACTAGCCCAGGCGGATGCCCCCTCACGACAGCTTCAAAATAAGACCTCATACGACATCATAGGATCATTTCCTGTGGTCAATGAGGTCAATGAGTGCATAGTTCCGGCAGAAAGACCAAAAGCTACCTCCAATCCAGGAGAGTTCCAATTGCTGCAGGGGATGTATTCAGGATGTATTCATCCGCGGTGATGCGGTCTGGCCGCGGTTTTGGCGGTGATTCGGTCTCGGGAAAAAGCTTCCGCGGAGAAAAAGTAGTCCCTAGATAAAATGGTCCGATTGGGTCGAGTGAGGTATCAAAGTGAAGCTTATGTGAAGGGACATCTATTGGGCTGGGTGAGGGGTTGACATATCGGCCTTCTGCGCATGCGCGGTGGCCGAAGGGTATGAAAATAGCCGTTTTGGGATGTAGGGGAGTCCCTAATGGTCCAATGGGGTCGAGTGAGGTATCAAGGTGAAGCTTATGTGAAGGGGCATCTGATGGGCTGGGCGCGGGGTTGAACTATCGGCATTCTGCGCATGCGCGGTGACCCAAGGGTATGGAAATAGACGTTTTGGAGCTAGGGGAGCCCCTAATGGACCAATGGGGTCGAGTGAGGTATCAAGGTGAAGCTTATGTGAAGGGGCATCTGATGGGCTGGGCGCGGGGTTGAACTATCGGCATTCTGCGCATGCGCGGTGACCCAAGGGTATGGAAATAGACGTTTTGGAGCTGGGGAGCCCTAATGGACCAATGGGGTCGAGTGAGGTATCAAAGTGAAGCATTCGTGAAGGGGCATCTGATGGACTGGGTGTGGGGTTGAATATCGGCATTCTGCGCATGCGCGGTGGCCGAAGGGTATGGAAATAGACGTGTTGGAGCTAGGGGAGCCCCTAATGGGCCGATGGGGTCGTATGAGGTATCAAAGTGAAGCATTCGTGAAGGGGCATCTGATGGGCTGGGTATGGGGTTGAAATATCGGCATTCTGCGCATGCGCGGTGGCCCAAGGGTATGAAAATAGACGTTTTGGGATCTAGGGGAGCCGCTAATGGGCCGATGGAGTTGTATGAGGTATCCATGTGAAGCATTCGTGAAGGGGCATCAGATGGGATGGGTGTGGGGTTGAACTATCGGCATTCTGCGCATGCGCGGTGGCCCAAGGGTATGGAAATAGACGTTTTGGCATCTAGGGGAGCCCCTAATGGACCAATGGGGTCGAGTGAGGTATCAAAGTGAAGCATTCGTGAAGGGGCATCTGATGGGCTGGGTGTGGGGTTGAATTAGGGTCATTCTGCGCATGCGCGGTGGCCCAAGGGTATGGAAATAGACGTGTTGGAGCTAGGGGAGCCCCTAATGGTCCAATGGGGTCGAGTGAGGTATCAAAGTGAAGCCTAGGTGAAGAGGCATTCAGGCAATGGGGTGGGTGCATGTAAAATTTTTCCTGAAAAAAAAAAACGGAAAACGGACTTTATCGAAAAACCTGGGAAAATGCCTATATGGGGTATGGGTGGTATATAGGTCGCCGGGCTTAACGGGGCTCGCCTGTCAATACAGTTATCTCCCCCTAGTTCCAGGGTGGGTGTATGTAAAAATTTTCCTGAAAAAATACGGAATACGGACTTTATTCTAAATTACGGGAAAATGCCTATATGGGGTATGGGAGGTATAGGACCATCCTGGGAAACCTACTTCTCCACATTTGCGGTATAGGTCGTGGGGTCTCGTTTTCTTAGTCTCGTCAAAACAAACATGATAAGAAGTGTCCCGGAGCGAAACGGTGAAATTTTTGAAAAAAGTCACCGAGCCTCATATAGTCCCATACTAGGGTATAGGACCGATGTTTGTCCCCCCTGGGAAACGTACTTCTATACATTTGCGGTAGGGTTGTGGGGTCTCGTTTTACTCGTCTCGTCATGTAGAACACGATAGGAAGTGTCCCCGTGCGAATCGGTGAAATTTTTGAAAAAGTACGATATAGCCCCATATAGACATATATATATAAATATATATTCCCATACTGGGGTATAGGACCGATGTTTGTCCCCCTGGGAAACCCACTTCTCGACATTTGCGGTAGGGTTGTGGGGTCTCGTTTTTCACGTCTCTACATTTAGAGCACGATGGGTAGGGTTGCGGAGCGAATTGGTGAAATTTTTGAAAAAAGTCACCAAGGCCTGGGTAGGCCCATAGGCCTATACTGCATGGCTATGGGTGTATAGGGCCATACGGGGTGGACATGTTGGAGTCTAGGTGAGTCCCTGGTGGTCCAATGGGGTCGAGTGAGGTCTTATTTTGAAGCTCTCGTGCAGGAGCATCCGACTGGGCTAATGGTTCGTCCGTGTTCAATAGTCTGCGCATGCGCAGTCTGGCCGTAGTATTGAAAACAGTCATTTTGGGTGCTATGTAGGGGTGTGTTTGGGTTAGAGATGGGCTAATCACGGTTCGAATGGGTCGTGTGAGGTGTCAAAGTGAAGCTTGTGTGGGGTAGAGTCAGAATGGTGTATTTTTGAATGCAAGTCGCGTCAATCTGCGCATGCGCAGTTGGTTGTATTAAGTAAAGTGGCCATTTTGGGGCAGTACATGAAGGTGTTTGGGGTAGAGATGGACCGCTATGGGTCCGAATGGGTCGTGGAGGGTGTCAAAGTGAAGCTTGTGTGGGGTAGAGTCAGAATGGCGTGTTTTTGAATGCAAGTCGCGTCAATCTGCGCAGGCGCAGTTGGTTGTAGTAAGTAAAGTGGCCATTTTCGGGCAGTACATGAAGGTATTTGGGATCGAGATGGGCTATTCACGGTTCGAATGCGTCCTGGAAGGTGTCATCTTGTAGTTCTCGGGGTGTACATTCCGATTTGAGGGATGTTCGCGTCATCTGTGACGTCATCGGTGACGTCATCGGTACGAGTAGTAGCGAAAGTGGACATTTTCGGGCAGTACATGAAGGTATTTGGGATCGAGATGGGCTATTCACGGTTCGAATGCGTCCTGGAAGGTGTCATCTTGTAGTTCTCGGGGTGTACATTCCGATTTGAGGGATGTTCGCGTCATCTGTGACGTCATCGGTGACGTCATCGGTACGAGTAGTAGCGAAAGTGGACATTTTGTGGGTGCGTGAGGGTGAGTTTGGTGTAGAGATGCACCATCCTTAGTCCGAATGCGTCGTGTGAGGTGTCATTTTGTAGCTCTCGGGGTGTACATTCCGAATTGAGGCATGTCCAAAGCATCTGTGACGTCATCGATGACGTCATCAGTAGGAGTATTAGCGAAAGTGAGCCTTAGGGGCAGTGCAGGAAGGTATTTGGGGTCGAGATGGACCATCCGCGTTGCGAATGCGTCCTGGGAGGTGTCATTTTGTAGTTCTCGGGGTGTACATTCCGAATTGAGGGATGTTCCCGTCATCTGTGACGTCATCGATGACGTCATCAGTAGGAGTATTAGCGAAAGTGAGCCTTTTGGGGCAGTGCAGGAAGGTATTTGGTGTAGAGATGGACCATCCGCGTTGCGAATGCGTCATGGGATGTGTCATGTTGTAGCTCTCGGAGTATAGACCCCGATTTCAGGGATATTTGCAGCATCTGTGACGTCATCGATGACGTCATTAGTACAAGTTGTAGCGAAAGTGGGCCTTTTGGGGCAGTGCAGGAAGGTATTTGGTGTAGAGATGGACCATCCGCGGTCCAAATGGACCGTGTGAGGTGTCATCTTGTAGCAACGCCCACCAACACCATTCTTAATGCTTCAACGCCCTGATGAAATAGCTCAGAAGCTCTGATATTCCATGGAATTGTCACTAATTCTTCGAAATGCTGTGATGCCCGTCAACGCCCGTCGTTACACTTTAACACTCTAACATAGCGCCATGATATAGACCAGAGAGAGAACAACAACAGCAACAACAACAAGGATGACACATGAGAGAACAACAACAACAAGAAGTTTTTTTCATATAGTTTATTTTCCCCAATGTTACATCATACCCACGCTGGGGGAGCCGCGTTGGGTATATTTACAATTCAAGAAGATTCTTATCCAATCAGAGGCCACCATTTGCATGTTTCATATTCGTTCCTGTCCGTTAGATGTATTCTTGTCCAATCAGAAGTCTCCATTTCAGAAAGTGCCATCTGAACCGTTTATTCTAATCATCGTCGGGCAGGCCAGGATACCGTTGAGGCAACATATCCTCAGATAGTTGTTTGCGCATTCTGAGTATCTATCAGTGCATGGGTGAATACTTTCATCCGATGGAGGTGGTGGTCAGTTTAACCACGAAGAACGCAACATTGGTCATTATCTCCACTATCCACTTGGTGTTACAATTCAAGAAGACTTGTCCAATCAGAGGCCACCATTTGCATCTGTCATATTCGTTCCTGTCCGTTAGATGTATTCTTGTCCAATCAGAAGTCTTCATTTCAGAAAGTTTCATCTTCGGCCATGTTCGCTTTGAACCGTTTATTCTAATCATCATCGGGCAGCCCAGGATACCGTTGAGGCAACATATCCTCAGATAGTTGCTTGTGCATTCTGAGTATCTATCAGTGCCTGGGTGAATACATTCACCCGATGGGTTGGTCGGTCAGCTTGGTCACGAAGAACGTAACATTGGTCACACTGTCCACTGTCCACTTGGTGTTGGGGCGTTGCAACCGGGCCCATTCCAAGGGATCCACGGTGTTCAGTTTCTCCAGCATCGTCTCTAGCGACACTCGGTTAATGATGGTAAACGGTTGGTCAAATACCTGGATGTTACTGCTCGGGTAAAAGTATCGGACTTGGACTGTCTCTTTATGCTGCATCACATAACCAAACGCCAGATTCAATTTGAAGGCCGTAGTTTGATCTTTGAAGATGGCTTCTACGTAGCTACGTAGACGGGCGAGATCGGTCAGTCGGAAATTGTAGATATCTTGAATAGGGCGATGACGGTGGAAACAGTGCCGTATCATGGACCAATGGCGCCGATAGATGTCACTCACTGGATGGGCGCCCTGTAAGAGATCGCTAGGAACATTTATGGGCTCGTCCAGAAAATGTTCGATGTTGTCAGGCGTATGACTCGAAACCGTAACGGTGGGGTCCGGCTGGATATCCAGGCTCTGAACTGTGGGTATAGACGGGCTCTCCTTCATCGCATCACCAGTGGCATTCGTCTCCCCGGGCTCATCTTCACTAGATCTGACCTTCCGCGGCTCCTCCTCAGTAGGAAGTTGTCGCACATGCCATGGTACCGGGGCATGAATCAACCGTTGGTGTCGCAGCAACTGACTGCGTCGTTTGAAGAGTTGACCACAACCGTTACATTGTTCCGTCGCGCCCTCGTCGAATGAGCGTTCGTGGCACAGTAAATGATCCTCCCGATTGAATGACCGTGCGCAGGTTGTACAAGTATACCGAGCATCGTTGTGGGTGGAGGCCTCGTGGCGTCGTAAATTATCTAGACGAGTAAACGGCTTCTGGCAAGTTGTGCAAGTGAACATCTTGGTGGTTGACAGAGTGTCTGATGAAACGTCCAGGCCGCTTCCCTTTTATAGCACGCTAGCTGGTGATCTATTTTTAGCACACTCAGTTCAACTATCCCCAAGTCGAGGGCCGAGCCGTGACATCTTCGGTAACATCCGTGACATCTTCGGTAACATCCGTGTCTCTTCGGTCACCTCCGTACCGTCAACGATCAACATGTAGACATATAGAGTATGCACGGCATGTTATGGTATTCATCAGTGCATGAGTGACGCATTCAGCCGATGGGAGTGGTCGGTCAGCTTGGTAACGAAAAACGTAACATTGGTCACACTCTCCACTGTCCACTTGATGTTGGGGCGTTGTTGTTGGGCCCATTCCAAAGGATCCACGGTGTCCAGTTTCTCCAGCATCGTCTCTAGCGACACTCGGTTAATGATGGTAAACGGTTGGTCAAATACCCGGATGTTACTGCTCGGGTAAAAATATCGGACTTGGACTGTCTCTTTATGCTGCAGCACATAACCAAACGCCAGATTCAATTTGAAGGCCGTAGTTTGATCTTTGAAGATGGCTTCTACGTAGCTACGTAGACGGGCGAGGTCGGTCAGTCGGAAATTGTAGATATCTTGAATAGGGCGATGACGGTAGAAACAGTGCCGGATCATGGGCCAATGGCGCCGACAAATGTCACTCACTGGATGGTCTTCGTGTAACAGATCGCTGGGAACATTTATGGCTTCGTCCACGAAGTGTACTTTGCCCTCCACGTCGTACAAAATCTGGCCCAAGGTCTTGTCGTCGGAATTTGACTGTTGAATTAGGGCGACATCATCATCGGTCCTCGTGCGATGGGTGGGAGTTCCCCCTGTTTCGATATTGATGCCTACAGGCTCTTCTATCTGCAAACGTGGCTGCGGAACAGGGTGTCGTGTGCGTTGGTGTCGCAGCAACTGACTGGTCAGTTTGAAAAGCCGACCACATTCTTCGCATGGACGCTTGGGTACCTCATGGCGTGCACGTGTGGGGCGCTGTAAATGATCCGGGCGCTGAAACGACAGTGTACATATCGTACAGTTATACCGGGCGGTTCCTTCGTGCTTGGTAGCCTCATGGCGGCGCAAGTCGTGCAGACGAGTGAATGATTTCGAGCACGTAGTACAAGTGAACATCTTGGTGGTTGACAGAGTGTCTGATGAAACAGCCAGACCGCTTCCCTTTTATAGCACGCTAGCTGATATCATGTTCGGGCACTTCCGTGTCTCTTCGGATGTAAAAGTCCCCGGATGTAAAAGTGCCCGAATGTTTACGAATGTTCCACCATTCCGGACTTCTATCAGCTCCATGTCCAGAAGCTCTCATACGCCGCCATTTTGGAGCCGCCATGTTGGATCCGCCATTTTGGAACCGCCATCTTGGATATGTCCCATAATGCACCGGGTCAAAATACTCGCTTCTGATTGGACGAGAGCTCTGTGACGGATTATAAATACTCGCTTCTGTTAGGTGTACGTCGCTAAAGGTGACCGGAACTGACCTTTGACCCCGGCGCGCAAAGGTTTCCACCGCACCGCCCGAACATGATATCAGCTAGCGTGCTATAAAAGGGAAGCGGTCTGGCCGTTTCATCAGACACTCTGTCAACCACCAAGATGTTCACTTGTACTACGTGCTCGAAATCATTCACTCGTCTGCACGACTTGCGCCGCCATGAGGCTACCAAGCACGAAGGAACTGCCCGGTATAACTGTACGATATGTACACTGTCGTTTCAGCGCCCGGATCATTTACAGCGCCACACACGTGCACGCCATGAAGTACCCAAGGTCCATGCGAAGAATGTGGTCGGCTTCAAACTGACCAGTCAGTTGCCGCGACACCAACGCACACGACACCCTGTTCCGCAGCCACGTTTGCAGATAGAAGAGCCCGGGTAGGCATCAATATCGAAACAGGGGAACTCCCACCCATCGCACGAGGACCGATGATGATGTCGTGCCCTAATTCAACAGTCAAATTCCGACGACAAGACCTTGGGCCAGATTTTGTACGACGTGGAGGGCAAAGTACACTTCAGGACGAAGCCAAATGTTCCCAGCGATCTGTTACACGAAGACCATCCAGTGAGTGACATTTATCGGCGCCATTGGCCCATGATCCGGCACTGTTTCTACCGTCATCGCCCTATTCAAGATATCTACAATTTCCGACTGACCGACCTCGCCCGTCTACACAGCTACGTAGAAGCCATCTTCAACGATCAAACTACGGCCTTCAAGTTGAATCTGGCGTTTGGTTATGTGCTGCAGCATAAGGACACAGACCAAGCCCGATATTTTTACCCGAGCAGTAACATCCGGGCATTTGACCAACCGTTTACCATCATTAACCGGGCGTCGCTAGAGGCGATGCTGGAGAAACTGGAGACCGTGGATCCCTTGAAATGGGCCCAACAACAACACCCCAACACACAATGGG